>PVJA010050045.1:0-13477 GCA_004027025.1 Myocastor coypus | reverse complement strand
TTTTTTTTTTTTTTTTTTTTTTTTTTTTTTTTTTTTTTTTTTTTTTTTTTTTTTTTTTTTTTTTTTTTTTTTTTTTTTTTTTTTTTTTTTTTTTTTTTTTTTTTTTTTTTTTTTTTTTTTTTTTTTGGCATGTGAGAGCTTACTGACTTAAATTTCTTTCCACTTTAGGACACTCTTGTGCAGCCTCCCTAAAAGGGAAGATTGAAATTACCAGTATCTTCAATGCGAACATAACTTGCTCTGTGTGTGTGTGTGTGGGGGGGTGTGTGTGTGTGCTATGATTAACTCTTATTATAATGTTAAAATTTTAAAAAATATATATGGACACAAAATACAAATCTAGTTTCTTAATTCTTTAAAGGTTGTCTTCACTTATTAAAAAAATGAGAGCTGCTATAGCTTGAGGATGATTTATCTCCTTTGAAACTGACACTGCCATTTGGCATTCTGGGCGTGTTGGGAGGTGAGGCACCTAAGGGGAGAAAGCAGTGAGAGAATTAACATAGTTGAAGCCTTTCTCCTGGGCTCCTGGTTACTGCAGGACTGCTCTGCTCTGCGAGAGCCTGCCCCTCTGGTCTCTCTCTTGCGCATGTGCCCCTTGCCTTTTCGCTCCTCTATTGTTAGGGCACATCACATAACCCTAGCCAGAGGCTGCTGCTAGATCTTCAATTCTTACCTTTCAGAACTGTGAGCTAAATAAGGAAACAGCCTTTCTCTTAGTTACTCAATCTCAGAAATTCTGATATAGCAACAGAAAATACACTAACACAAAGACATATAAACAGTTAGTGATACACTTGTCTAGGCACCTTATTCAATCCTCCCCACACCTTAGTGCTGTACACTATTTTTCAAGGCAATGCCAGATGCTATAACTAGAAAAAAATATGAAGGTTATCCAATGAAAATTTAGTTTTACTTTCAAACTATGTCATTTGAAATGATAGACACCTTTCCTCTAGAGTATGTTAAGGATTCAAGTGTCCTAGCCTTGTTCTTTACATATCATCAGCTCAAGCTGATGAGAAAAGCAAGAGTATTAGAAGATGTTTGAAGGACACTTCACAAAGTAGTCAAGACTGCAACCATTGCCTTAAACATGGTCACATGACCTTGACAAGAATGAGGGTTCTGTAACACTCTAACTACAAGCTTAAGAAGAAACCAAGACAAGTTTGAAAGCTTGCTAGCCACACTGTCAGGCAAGATTTATGCTCAGCAAAGTTCCTTTCGCCATGATTGTCAAGATGATACGGTTGCCAGAATTCCTAGCTTTTCCTTTATCTGAGAATGTCCATGACCTTTCATTCTTTAGGGGGATTTTTCACTGTGCATAGAATTTACAGTTGACAGGTCTTTTTATTTTAGTATTTGAAAATATGCTCCTTCTTGCTGGCCTTTATGATAACAGATAAGAAACACCCTTCCATTTGAATTTGAATTTTTGTATTTAGCTATAAGCAATGAGTTGTCACTCTGTACCTTGTCTCTATTTTTTGTTGGTTTTAATCTCTCTCTCTCTCTCTCTCTCTCTCTCTCTCTCTCTCTCTCTCTCTCTCTCCCTCTCTCTCTCTTCCTTATTTTCTCCCTTTGGTACAGGGTCTCACTACACAGCTCCGACTCATTGTGATCCTCCCGTGTCAGCCTGCCCAGTGCATGGATTACAGGGATGCACCACCATGCTCAGTTTCAGTAGCCAGCATCACTCACCTGAGGCTCTGGGGCCAGCACAGCATGTGGTACCAGGGATCTAACCTAGGTCCTTGTGCTTGCCAGGTGGGTGCCTAGATCACCAAGTTTTCTCTCCAGCCCCTTTTGGGTGGTTTTAAAGGTTTGATGGTGAATCTTGTTGAATTTTCTTAGAGCGTAGTTTATTAAGATCCACTCAACCTTTAGAATCTGTTTTTTCATCATTTGCCAAATGTACGGAGTTTTAAAGTATCATTTGTTCAAGTTCCTTCTATTAATTTCTCTCTGACCTTTTGTCTCAGCTGTAATAATACAAATATTAGGTTATTCGCTTTTTCCCACAAGCCCTTGAGGCTCTTTCACTGTTTTCCAAACAAGTGTCTTTCTCTTGTTCTGTTTGGTACAATTCCATTGACCTGCAGTCAGTTCACTGATTTTATGCTCTGTCATTCCCACTTCATGGTGACACCTGTCTAATAAACCTTGATTTCAACTACTTATCTTTGTTTATAAACTATGATTGGTTTTCAAAAAATGCACTTGTGTTTCTTCCCCAAAAACTTCTAATTCTTCATTTATTTTAAGAATACTGACACTTGCTTATTAAAATATTTTACAGTGGCTCTTCAAACGTCCTTGTCAGAAAATTCGCCCATCTGCAAAATCTCTTTTGCCTCCCCTACATCATTCAAGTTGTGAACTTTCTGTTTCATAGTAGAATGAATGATTTCCCCACTGTACTTTGTACATTTTCAATGTTATATTAATAGACTATGGATCCTATTGAGTCATCTTTTTAAAGTAGGCAGCTCGCCTAATACAAAGTAATCTGAAGAGTGGGTAAGTGGCTTGGGAAGGGATAAGGACTAAAATCTTGCATCTTACACAATTTCTCAAGGGATCTTTACACTGTTGAGTAGGAGCAGCTCTTGCAGAACCAGTGAGGACTGAGTCCTGAAGTATATTTAAAAAATCACAGATCTCTTAACTCGGGAGTTCTTTCTCTCCTCTGGGACTTACCAAAATTAGAAATATCTCATTGTCATGGTGCTTTGGACAACTCAAACTAGTACACCCAGAGATATAAATAATAACAAGTCTCACTGATTGTCTGCTATGCTAACTGATACAAGTTTAGATGTCTATTGAAAAATCAAGCTTATTCTGTGAATTAAGTATTCACTATTTCTATTTTTATTATTTTTTCCATTTTTTCTAATTTGTATATTTTTTATTCATTTTAATGAGAAGAGAAAGATAAAAGAGCAATAAAACAGTTTCAAATCAGGTTGGTAGGATGGTTACAATAATTAATACATTGCATATTGTCTTCATAGTAGGTTTTCGAAGGACAAGATGCAGACCTAATATCTTGTATAAACACTATTAGCACAAACTTTTATTCTCAGTGAACTAAGAGAAAATAGCTGTCTGTCTATCCTAATTCTCTTGTGTATACACACATTTTTTTTCACAACAGAATGGTCTTTGCCTTATGCTTCTGAGAAGTTAATGATGCACGACCCTTGGTTGCCTAACAACTGATATAACTTTAACCAGACAGGACGTTCATCTCAGGAGTGAGGTAGCTTGTTTGCTTTAGGCACTAGGCCAAGTTTCACCCACAGATGCACAGATATTTGATCCATTTCCTAACCTACTTGCTGCCACTTTTTTTTTCGTTTTTTGTGGAACCAGGGATAGAGTGAGAGCAGTGAGTAAAAAGGAGGACTAGAGTACTGTGAAAGCCTAGGAAAGATACCAAGCCAGAACTAGGACAGACAGCATAGGTAAATGAAAATAACGGAGAGGCACATTTTGTGTGTTGTTTTAGCAGCTCTATAAATTGTGCTGGCCTCAACTCACAGAGGATCTGATTCAGTGGGTTTGGTGTGCAAACAGTATTTGTATGTCCTAGAAGCTGCCCATTAGCTATTAGCCTGAGGATCACATTTGAAGCACCACAGGCCTATCTATGCCTTTCTCACTCAGTGCCTGGATCTGTTGGTACCTTACACATTTCAGAGATCAACTTATAACACCTGCTACTGGCTTTGAGGTCTTTGGATTTTTCTTTCACATTCTTGAATTTCATTGCTCTCTACCTGCAATAAATAGATCCTAATAATAAATTCTAGCTTATGTCACTTCAAAGAAAACTGTGGTGATGGAGCAGAAAGCCAAGTGCCTAGTTGAAACCAACAGTGGATATCCTGTTTGAAAATGGTTCGGTCTTTGATATTTTCTAACACAAATCCAACATCAAAGTAAACTCCCAACTTATGCCAGATTTCTTTTTTTCTCCTAAGAGATGAAACATTTGTCTGCTGTCATTCTCTTAATGTGATAATTAGACAGAGTGATAATACATTTTTCCTGGTGTTTATAACCCTGGATCATATATTTTGATCACAAATATAGAGCACAGACTCAATAATTTAATTCCAACCTTGATGGTAGACTGATAGGGAAAAACCTGACACTATCTGCAGGGTAAAGCAGACATCATTTGAACATAATTTAGACTCAATCTATGGCAAAAGTTTAGAGATATATTGACATGCTGGCACTCAAACTAGCATCTTGATTTGAATATACCCAATATTTTCATGTCCTTCCAATTCATTTCCATCACTTTATATTATTCAACATAGATCATGTTTCTTCAGTCCACTCAACTCCCATTTTCTCAGAGCACCCATCTACTTATTGAATACATTATTTATGCCATACTTGATGCTGGCTGGTGAAGATACCTAGATGGGAGAAACCCGAGATAAGGACCACGCATTGAGGAGGTAGACTTGTAAAACAGAAATGAGATAGAATATTTGGAGGGCTATCAAGGAATTATACTGTCAATGTTTTGCCTTAAAGAAAAGCAATTGACCTTTTATACAATATAGCTTTTTTATTTTTATTCATTTTGACGAGAAAAAAGATAAAAGAGCAATGAAATAGTTTCAAAACATGTTAGTAGGACAGTTACAATAATTAATTGTCTTCATAGTAGTTATACAGAGGACAAGTAGCTGTATATCTAACCTAACTATCTTGTGTGTGTATACACAGAGACACAGATACATGTGTGTGTGTGTGTGTGTGTGTGTGTGTGTGTATATATATATATATATATATATATATATATATATTCTTTATTTATATTCCTTCTTTTTGTTTTGTTTTATCATAGATGGCTGTTTTGAAAATAGCAGTTAACGGATGGAATTTTCACCCTAGCTAAGTCTATACTTTTATACCATTCCTACCACACTGCTCCAGAAATGAACCTTCCCTGCTTGGAACCACAGACACAGTTCAGCTGGGAATTTCCTGCTCAAACTCATAATTAATTACCCCCCACTACAACTGGAGTGAGAATACACAGGGAAAAAACACATCAATTGGAAAGTAAAATCAACTTTTAGGAGGTCAAAGTTTAATCATAATTAGATATGGCTGGCACTTGTACTGCTGAACTATCTTCCCAGCCAAAATTAGACATTGGAGACAAACAAACTTAGAGAAGAACCAGACCTTCCCTGGGGGGTGTTCCTTCTTTTATACCAAAAAAAAAAATAATAAGAAAATAAATAAATAAATAAATAAATAAATAAATAAATAAATAAATAAAACTTAAGGCATTTGCAAGTGTTGTAGGTGGATGATATTAAGTCTTTATAAGACCTATAAACTACTGGTACTGAACTGCATTCCTGGTGATTATATATTAACTGTACCAGTAACTGCATTGAAAACTTTAAACTATGTAATTCTATTATTTTCTACTAACAATTTTGCAGTCTTAAAAGTCTCATGATGGAAGAACACTTTTGTGACCTCTAGGATATGTCAAGAAGATCACAGTAACTTTGCCCTTGAGACCAGGGGCTAGGGCAGTACCATTGCTCTTGTCTGGGGTCATACTTGATTTTGTGATGGATCTAGGTCTTAACAGTAATATATCATAGACACATGCAATTAAGAAACTGAATTCCAGCTTTGTTCTCTGTAGATGTCTACTGTTTAATGCAAGAGCTCTGTGATCCTGAAATTCTACAGACTTTCAATTCCTTGTTTTAAAGTTGAAACTGAGATTCTTACATTATGGATTATATAGCTGATAATTTGATAAATTGTTAGGAAAATTTGAAGTTCTTATTTGCTCTCTCAGCTTCTTTTGCATTTTTTCAAAGCTTTATAATAGTAATCCCAACCTTATTCTGAAATAGGAAACACATTTCCTTGAGGAAATACTTAATTTACAGGACAGAACTCTGAGATATGGAAATTGATGTTTTCAGAAACCCGACATCAAGGATCATGATAACATGAAGAAGTTCCTCAGGTATTCACTGGCATCCAGCCACTTGTAATAATTTTACAATCATTTTATAACATGTACTGGGTATATGGTGCAATGTCAACATTTTCCTTTTGATTGTGTGTTAGTAAAGTAGGCAGTGAGATCACTCTAGCATACAGAGCAGTGTTGTTTAAAACCAAATAATGCCTTACCTTAGTTCTGTCACACATTAGTGTGAAGCCGGGAGAAAACAGTAGGGTGTTGAGAAAAAATGGCCACTAGTGGGTACAGAAGATAGAGTGCAATATTCCATAATACCAGTGGGCTATCAGAACTGGCCATGTCAGAAGTTGTTGACTTGAGCCTTTACAGCTCAGCATATTAATCTAGCTTTACTTTTTATACCTTGTGGTTAAACTTTTCTATTGGATGGTGAAGACCAAGTTGAAGCAAGACCTATATAACAAAAAATGTAAATTTTGTATCTGACAAGATCAGCAAAATACTCTCAGAATTTACCTTGAAACCATGTCTACTGTTTTTAGTTCAATGAGAAGAAATATTTGTATTAACAATGTTAAGAAAAGTTATGTCTGCATCTTGTACTCTGAACAACTACTATGAAGATAACTATATACATTGTATTAATTATTGTGGCTGTCCTACTAATGTATTTTGAAACTGTCTCATTGTTATTTGTTTTCTTTTTTTTTTTTTTTTTTTTTTTTTTCAGGACCGGGGTTCAAACTCACAACCTTGCACTTGCCCAGCAGGCACTTGTGCCTTGGAGCTATCTCCCCAGCCCCTCTTTTCTTATGTTATTTTTTTTTAATATAATGTCTGGTTCAGCCCTGGGGGTGGGGCTGGCACAACTAATGGTGCTGGGGATAGAACCACAGTCCCTGTGGTTACGTAAACTTTCCTAAACAGGCATTTTTAGACCATTGAGTCATCTTGCCAGTTCCTGTTATTTCTTTCTCACTAAAATAAATAAAATTTTTTGGGGCCCGGCAGGATGGCTCAGTGGTCTAAAGCACCTGCTTAGGAAAGCTTGGACGGCTGCAGGGACTGCAGTTCAATCCCTGGCACCACATGCTGCACCAGCCCTGCCCTCAGGGCAGGCTGAGCCGGCCATAAAAATAAATAAATAAACAAACAAAAGTCCAGAAACAAGAATAAAATAAAGTTTTAAAAAGAGAAGATAGAGTGCAATTATGAAAAGTTAACTGAATCATTAAAAAATAAGTAAATGAGACCATTTCAGATAGTGACAAACAACCTCACATGTAAAAAGCCCAGTGTTCATGAATTCACCACCTGCCTACTTAGTTTTGAGCTTTATCCTCTGACAAAAATGCCAGAACCTAGCAAGCTCACTGTCTTAACAGTCTAGATGTTATGGTTTATGTCTAGTTGTCTCCCTAAAGCCTCATACAGTCATGGGGCGGGGACCTCTATAGATTGAGACTTGACTAATGAGTCACTGGGATTAGATGATTTAGTACTGATCTAGAGTTTGAGACTTGATCCACGATCCCTGTGTTACTTGTTTTAAGTACTTCTGGTATTATGGGTGTAGCCTAAGGTGGATAGGCTGAGGCAGGGAGCCTGAATGTAATATAATGACAGAGAGAAAGACTGAAGCTTCCCTGTTTGGTTGGCTGCCTCTGTCGCCATTGTTCCTGTTCTGCTGCCATGAACTGCTGTTCTCTGTCATGTGCCACTCAGCCTTGGAGCCAGCCGAATAGGCTGAAACCTCCAGTAAATGTGAGCTAAATAAACCTTTCCTTCCTTCAATTTGAGTGTCAGGTATTTGTCCCAGCAACGAGAGAAGAGTAACTAATATAGAGTACTATGGCTTCCTTTTACTGTCCTTAAATTCAAATGGTTTGGCTTTCCTATGTATAGAGGACACATGTAAAAGTAAAACTAACACTCAGCCTTATTGTTAATAATATTCTTCATTATATTATGAGGTTATATTCTTGAATATAGCTACTGTTTAGTGATTCCTATTATTGAGATATATATAGCCATGAATAGTACTAAGGTCTGCACAGCCCTAGTAAACACTATAGTCTTCATTTTACACATATTTTACAACAACAATGAATTACTAAATCGGACCAGAAATGATGCCTTTGATTCCAAATGCAGTCTCCTTTTTAGGGGGGACACTCACTGGGGAACCTCCCCTTCCTGTTCCTCTCTCGGACAGGAGCTTTCTTTCCCTCAATAAATCTATTCTGTTCATAAAAAAGTCTCCTTTTTAGCCTTCTCTGATATGCTTCATCTAACTTATAAACCCAAACCTATTAAAAATGGCTCAGTTTCATCATTGTTTAGCAAAATCCTCCATTTACGGTTAATTTTGTTTTCTTTAAAACTTTATTTGTAGAAATCTATGATTAAGAGAGGCAGAATCCCTTATGTGATTCTGTTCTCTAAAAAAGTCGTAGAATTAAAGCCCCAACCCCATTTTTGTTTGAAAAATAAGGAAAATAAATGGATACCATGATTAATGACTCTTTAGGAGTGTGAGATGAACATTTAAAGTATAATAAATATATAATCCTGCTCCACCTAGCTCATGATTCTTCTTATTTTTACATTTTAAAACTTCAGTTTTTTAAAGGAAAACTTCGAGAGATTTAAGAGTCAAAATAAGGGGAAATAAACACTACAAGACTAAAAATTTAAAGAGAATTGCCTGAAATAAGGTGTGTCGAATGTTAGTCAGCTCCCGGTTCTTGGGAGTCACCATTCACAGGCAGCACACACAAGCAAACATGACAGAAATGACAGGTTTTAGAGACGCTGACACAACTTGTGCTCTTGGAGTGAAACCTTAGGACCTGAACGTTTCCCTCATTCTAACTCTCCAGTGGTAAACTGTTTTCTTTTCTGCATCCATTCAGGAGATACATATGACATTATCTCAGTTAGTCTTTGCAATTTTATAAAATAAAATTGGACAGGATGTTTTTGTGGATGACTTGAACAAACAACCAAAGAGGATACAACAAAATTTGTCATCTCAGATATCTGTAGATGATGAGATTTGGCTTTACCCTCCTTTCTCTACTGAATTTGTATTGATGATGCTAAAAAGTAAAACACTAAATATATGAGGTGATCTCAGAGGCAGAAAGCACGGCTTGGAACTCTGGCTGAATCACTTAAATACCTTTTTTTAATCATGAAAGAAGCTAGTAACTTCTTATCCACCCCCTCTTGTGATGTCCTTTGCCAAGAATTCTCCACAGGATTTAGGGGTTTATTAAAGAAGAAAGACCCCACCCTCCTCCTCCACTCTCATTTTGTGCCCCACCTGCGCTTTCTGCTCCAAGCTAATTGGACCACGCAAGGATTGCCCGACGTGCTATGTTCTTGTCACCTGGTGTGCTACACACATGCTTTATTACCTCTGCCCTGATCCTATTTACTAAGTGTGCCCCACTCACTACCCACTCTGGGCTTTGGATTTGTCATGGGACCCAGCACTCCCTAGAGCTTGCTCTGAGTAATCTAGCTCTAGTAGAGCACCAGAAATAACACCTCAGCAGTTTTTAACAACAATCTCTCGTCTCTGTGCTTATTCAATGTAACTGAAAGCGGGATTCCAGAGAGGGGTAGTACTCACAAGCTGAGGCTTCAGCCCAAATGCTCATCAACAGATGAATGGTTAAAGGAAACGTGGCAAATTGTAAAATGAAACACTGTTTAATACAAACAGAGAAGGAAACTCTGCACTGAGTTCCATGTGGGTGAGCCTTGAAAATTTCATGTTAAGTGAAATAGGCCAGTTAACAGAAGGAGGAACACTGCTTGATTCCTTTTCTTCAAAGGCTATAAAGTAATCAGCTGTGTAGAAGTGGAGCATAGATTTGTGGTTGCTAGAGACGGGGGGTGGGGGGGGATGGGAAGTTACTAATCAAAAAGCGCAGCATTTCAGTTAAGCAAGCTTTAGAGATCTGCTTGACTGCTGGACCTGTAGTCAGAATAATTTATTGCATCCCTAAAGAGTAATTGAGGATAGACTTGTTGTTATGTAACCTTACTGACACAATTTTAAAAAATTGCTTTGACTTTACCTCCCTTGTAAGATAACCCAGGCACCTCAACCCTTATAAGATACACAGGATAATAAATTTCACACAATATTTGCTTGATAAATGGAGACCCTCAAAATAACTTTTGCTTTTCTATTATGGTGTCTACTTGATTTGTAAAATGGCCCTTCGGACCTCTCCTGAGTACTCGGGCACTGCTTCTTCTTTCACACGCATATGTATTGATTTTAGTGACATAGTTCTGGGGAGCAGTTCTATGAAAATAGAGAACAGTCAACTTTCCCCATATTAAGAAAATGAACATCTTAGAAAAGAAAAATGTAAATTCACCTTTGATCATATTGTATTTAAATTAATTATCATAGAAGAGGAATAAATGAGGGTGGTTTCATTCTGCCCAGGTAGAGAACAGATTAGCACAGGTCTGTGCTCCTGCACGCCTGCTGGCAGCCAGTCTTCCTGTGCAGTGCCAGCAGCGACCCACACACAGTGGCAAAGGTCGCCGTAGATGGATCTGGCCATATTGGACTCCTGGTCACCGGGGCTGCTTTTAACTCTGGCAAGGTGATGTTGTGGCCATCAATGGCTTCTTCATTGACCTCAACTACAGGAAGCTTGTCATCAACCAAAAGCCCATCACCATCTTCCAAAAGCGAGATTGTGCCCACATGAGGTGAGGTGATCCTGGCACTGAGCATGTTACAGCGTTCACTGGTGTCTTCACCTGAAGGGTGGTGCCAAAGGGTTACCATCTTTGCCCTTCCCAGTGATGTCCCCATTTTTGTGATGGGTATGAATCACAAGTGAGTCAACTCCGTCAAGATAGTCAGCAGTGCCTCCTATACCAACAACTGCTTAGGCCTGCTGGCCAAGGCCATCCATGACAAGTTCAGTATCAGGAAGGGATTCATGACCACAGCCCGAGCCATCACTACCACCCAGAAAACTGTAGACAGACAACTCTGGGAAGCTATGACACCACAGCAGCAGTACTGCCCAGACCATCATCCCTGTATCCATATGATGACATCAAGAAAGTGGTGAAGCAGGCACCAGATGGTCCCCTCAAAGGCATGCTGGGCTACACCGAGGAACAGGTTGTGTCCTACGACTTCAGCAGTGACACCCACTCTTCCACTTTTAACAGTGGAACTGGCGTCACCTTGAACGACCACTTTGTCAAACTGATTTCCTGATATGACAATGAGTTTGGCTACAGAAATGGATGGTGGACATCCTGGCCTCTCTGACCTCCAAAGAGAAAGCAGTGCGTCACCACAGCCTGGTGAAAGGGAGGAATAGCGAGGCCATGCTGTATAAGTCACTGCTCTACTCAACCCTAAAACTGAGAATTTTCCCCCATAGCTTCCATCCCAGGCCCCTGGAGCATGGGACTGGTCTAGGCAGCCTGGCTCACTGCCCCTGGGTACCATCAATAAAGCCCATTATACACCCCCCTTCAAAAAAGAGAATAACAGGGGCCCGGGAGGATGGCTCAGTGGTCTAAAGCGCCTGCTTAGGAAAGCTTGGGAGGCTTCAGGGACCTCGGTTCAATCCCTAGCACCACATGCTGCGCCAACAACCCTGCCCTGAGGGCAGGCTGAGCTGGCCATAAAGATAAATAAACAAAACAAACAAAAATTCTGAAACAAGAAAAAAAATTTAAAAAGAGAGAGAGAGAGAATAACAGCACAAGCAGTAAAAGGCCTGCCTCCCTAACTCTGTGGCACAGTCAGGCTCCATTCTCTCTAGGGACCCAATTCTCCCATTAGCAAGACCTGTTCTGTCTTCTCATCCATTCCTCAGCTATAGCTTGGAGGAGCCTGCTGAGGTATTATTATTAGTCAGCTAGTATAAGATAGCTTGACTTTCTAAGCCTGAATCATGCTGAGATTTTGTTCAGGGGGCCAAGTTTGAGCATGGTTCCTCTTGCTGAAAGAGTTGTGCTATTGTGTGGCTACTGAGTCATTTCCTCCCCCTGCTGTAGGCACTACTTCAAACAGTGCTTACCTCACCCTCTCACAGTGGACAGCAGCCACAGGATCATCTGAACAAAAGCCTCCTGAGCCTTGGATGGCCCTGATGGCACTTCTCCCTGTGGGTCTCCTCTTTGCAGAGTCACACTTACCACGAGCAAAGTCCCAAGGGCCTGGCATTGTTCTTGTCATTGATTCTTTTGTACTCTTGTATCTATTACCTACAAGAAAATGTAGGCTCAGGTTGAGGAGCACATCTCTCTGTAGAATGGAGCAAGTCTACAACAATGGAAGGGCAGCAGCGCATTGTGAAAGGTGAGCCCTCGTCCAGCTACTTAATCTTGACAACTTCTTGTTGCTATTACTTGCAGGTGGACTGCAGTCAAGAGATAGCACCTGACCTCTTTAATCTAGTCTTTGAATGGTTAGCTAGGTTATTTGAAATCTTATCATCCAGAAAAAATGTTTCTAGAAGCTAGCTAGCCAGGTCTACTTCAGATATGACAACAAAGTTGTTTTAAATAAAGGAAGCTCCTTTTGCTTAAAAAATGGGTTCTAAGGAAAAATAAAATAACCAAAGTTTCATCAGTATTCAGACAAAACTCTAAATTGGTATAACTTATAGTTGTATGTTTGTTATTATCTATTTATAGGAATAAATATAAAAACTAGTTCACATTCAAGTTGAGTATGAATTAATCTAAATTCCAAACAGGCTCAGAAAAAGTTAATTTTTGTTTTAATTTATTTTGTTTTCCTTTCAGTATGTTATTAAATGACCTTATGTGAAGTTTAAGAAATGGAAACCTGAAATTATAAGTTTAATCTTCCAACCAGAACCCTTTCTAAAAATTAAAATCATAAATGCCAGTAACACAAGGTCAAAACTCAAAGCCATCTTTTATGTTCACTGAACGAACATAGAACATAGCTGTTCAGCAGCCTGAGTCCCATGACCGAACTTGTCCTAGGTGACAAGTCTGTACAGTGGCCGCAAGTGAAAGTATCAGAGCCCTGCCTTGGTAAAAGCAATTTCCGGTTCCTTCCTTTACAGCACACAATATACAATGACTTAAAATTCTAACTTTAGGCCCAGTATTTCAGTTATAGTCCAAACCTTTATTATTGTCAAGAGACATTTTAATAGCTAGAAAATATTAATTCAGCCTCAATTCATGCCAAAGCTCCCTCACTGATTACTGTGATTTTCTAAAAGTCTTACATCTTAGAGAAGTCCTCCTGTTTTAAATCTCAGCCTTTTTAGATTGTGAGTTGCTTAACCTTTGTTTTTAACAACTTCTGAGCCTACTTTCTTAATAGCAACTGTCCAGGTCATGTACGCAAGATCATAGCTATTTTGGTAGAAAGATCCATTCATTTTACTTTATTTTCTTTTAATATATATATATATATATATATATATATATATATAT
>PVJA010050044.1:0-13489 GCA_004027025.1 Myocastor coypus | reverse complement strand
TTTTTGGTCTTTAAGTTAGCCTGCGATATAGCTCAGTGGAATAAGCGCCTGTCTGCCAAGAACAAAGTCTCAGTTTCAATCTCTGGTATCAAAAAAAAAAAAAAAAAGATTATTTTGCTCATTTATTAGACGTTCAAGTCCATAACTGGCTGGCTTCAAGACAAGCCAACATGGTAGAGGGACATCGCAAAGGTGAAACAGTACGTAGTGTGGAGAGCAAGAAGCAAAGTCATTCTTTTCCCTTGTTAATCCCTTCAGTCTACAAGTCAGTTTCTTCAGTCCGCCTACTCCCTGATATGTTTTCACTCTTAACTAAGTCCATCATCTACTACCACGCTAAGCAAAAAGCCCACTAGCTCTGTGTCATTCATTCAAGACCCTTGAGCCAGTGGCTTCCACGGTGACCGCTATGAGCTTCTGAGGTTTCTTGGAGACATCTAAATGCAAGCTGAAACACTGGATCTAGAAACCTGGCATAAATCAGTGACCACTAAGTGGGCTCTTTTTCTACCCAGAGCCTCCAACAATAATGCTTACATTTCTGTGTCTCTGTGCTTCGTCTTCCCTGCTGATCAACTTCTTGCACTTTTCTGAAACCTCATCATTGTCAGCCTCTTATAACAACTTGCATTTTTCTGCCCCACCCTATGAGAGTCATCTCTGTGGTCTAATTTAAAATTTCCAAAAGTTAGTAAATAGAATTGGAAACATGTCTTTCTCTTGCTTTCTCTTTCTCTGTTTCTGTCTCTGTCTTTATCTATCTCTGTCTCTCTCACTCTCTAGCTCTCACTCTCTCTTATCTCTCTACCTCTCTTTCTCCCTTTCTCCCTCTGTCTTTCTCTCTTCCCCTCCTCACCACTAACATGAACAGCTATGCTGTGTCTCAGCTGAATTGTTGATATTTGTACCTATCTCAAAAATGCTTAACACACTTGAAATTCCATTATTAGGGATGTGTAGCCAAAAGAAGAATAAAAGAAATATTTTATATTTATTTTAATTAAGTTTTTTAAAGATACATTGATTACTTAAATTAGTAAAATTTGTATAGTTTCTTCGCCATTGATACTTAAATTTTAATTACAATTCTGTTTTCACAACAGGAGGTTTTAGTATGCATTCAAAGAAAATTGTTTTTCCATGCAATATAATGGTGAGCAACAAAATGTCATCTTTCTCACTGATTTTACAGGTGTAGAACAAAGCACAGCAATCACAAGCATTCAGGTTAATTCTTACACCTAATGAGGATATATGAAAGTATTAGGAAACTGATATAGTATAGCTAAGTCAGTTTTATGTGTAAGGTAGACACAAAAATTCCGTCTGATTTCACAAATGTATGTAAAGAATATAGGTAACAAAAATTGATGCACGCTTATTTTAAAGTAGAAAATTGTTATTAACTAGATGTGAAAAGAAATGGATTTGTCTTAAAAATAAATATGGGGTGAAAAAGGTTCACTAGAAAGTGTTTGTTTTGAAAATGAAAACTATTGCCATAGAATGAACTTAGCAGAAATAAGTTAAGGAAGATGCCCATGTTAGACCCTAAAAGTAGCGACAGAGAGTCTGAATGCTGTGAATTTCCCTGCAGACTGACAGAAAATTTGAAAAGAAGCAAATTTCAAATTCACCAACCTCAATCAAAATCAATGAGCTCTATATATTTGGAAAGAACCTATTTTAAAATTAATAGGCATAGATTAATTTTAAAATGATGATAAACTCCTTAAATTGACTGAAAAGGTAAGTATACAATTTGAGTCTCCTAAACTACCTACTAGAAAGATATCATATTAATATTCATTCCCTGTATAAATTATTTAAAGAAAAATTAACATATCATATTAACCATCTGGAAACAGAAAAAGATGGACATCTATCAAGACGCAGTGAGTGGAATAAATTTTACACTAAAACTTGAGAAGTACTAAATAGAACATTCATATATATTGTAGCACATTCACACAACATAAAATGAAAACTAATTTTGAATTTCTAGACTTAGATAGCAAATGGTCAATGAATTTAACCTGAAAAATCAGTAGTCCATGAGGAAAAGTACTATTAAAATGTAACAATTTGAGGGAAATTATTTAATATACTTACTTTATTTAAAAGAGTAATGGAGGTGGTTGTTTTTCCAAAAGAAAGAATTAGAGCTGGCTAGATAGTTCACCAGACAAAGTATCTGCTTAGGCAGAAGCAAAGACTGGGGTTTGAGTTCAGGCTCGTGGGGCTGGCCCCACTGCCAGGGTGCACTGAAGTGGCCATTGAGACTGGGAATGGTGGCATGCACCTATAATACCAGCGCCTGGGAGGCTGAACATAGGAGAATCATTACAAGTCCAATCTGTGTAGTGAGACAATTTGGACCATGTACTAAATACATTTAAGGAGTTATTTTTAAACGGTCTTTAGAAAAATAAAGCTCAATAAAAAGACCATTAAAAAGAATGTTCTGTAATTTTCTAAAATTATGCACCACTGCTTTCTAGGCTGTCATAGCAAAGTTTTAATCACTTCTATTATTCAAGATTTTAAGCAAGTTTGTGAAATTCCAATAAAACACTGAAGAATGAAAAAAAAAAAAAAGAGGATGGGATGAGTCTAATTGATATTGGAAACAAAGCGAAATTTGATGTTTTCAGGAACTTAATTTTTGACATAAATTCTATCTTCAAAAGAACTAGACTTTTGAAAGATCAAAATTTTATTATGGCACTTAACTAAATTAAATTTTAACGTAAATTTTGTATACTTTCTTTTTTTTTTTTTTTTTTTTTTTTTTTTTTTTTTTTTTTTTTTTTTTTTTTTTTTTTTTTTTTGGCAGTACCAGGGATTGAACTCAGGAACATGCACTTGCTAGGCAAGTGCTTATTCTACTGAGATATTTCCCCAGCCCTGGAAATACTTTTATTACTAAGTTATTTCATTGTTCCATACCCCCAGATAAATCCAAAATAGATTGGAAGATATCTAATACTATATACACACATTATGGAAAATTATGGTATATTTCGTAGAAGAGATGATCATTTAATAAAGCATTAAAATCACACATATTATAAGAAAAATAATTGTCAAGTACTGTGTGATATTATACAACTTAAAAAGATCAGGATAGATTTTTTTAAATGTGTTAAGTAGAGGGTATATGGGGTCTGAGTATATACAGCGGACTCATAGTGATACTCCTGTTTTCAGTGTCCCAAGCAGTGGGATCACAGCTATGTGCAACCATGCCCATCCTGAATTGCCCTATTGGAACATCCCGGAGATGAAGTTGGCATGGCACACCTGGAATCAAACCAGGTCCCTGGGTCTGCCTAGGCAGGTTCTTTAATCCACTTGGATAACTGGCCAGCACAAATGTTTGTTCTTTTTTTTTCTTTTCTCTCTTTTTTTTTGTTGTTGTGTGGTACCCAGGATTGAACTTAGGACCTTGTTCTTACCAGGCAGGAACTTTTGTCACTGAGCTATCTCCTCTGTACAGATTTCAAAGTATATTTGAAACATACAGAGAAAGTAACACATAGTACTTACATATGACAAAAACTTTCTTAAAATACATCATAATTTTGGTAGGTAAAATTTTAGGTCTAACGATTTCGGTCAGTTATATGTACAACACAAATACTTATGGCAATGAATGTTTAAACATTTTTAACTCAGAATAACATTTCATAAACAGAAACTAAAATTCAATGTTGGTCTCCTGGACCAGCATGTGTGAAGGTAGGAACTCTCAGCCTGCCCTCCAGCACAACCAGAATTTCTTCCTCACCCAGACCCTAGCCACAGCATCTGCTGTGAAACACTGCAGCAAAATTTCCTGAAGAGAGGCTGGGGATCAGACCCTTCCAGCTAATCCAGGAGCTGAACATCTTGCTCAAGAAAAACAGCGAGTTCACTTCCACAAGCTGCAGTAGGAAGGAGTTGTGCATAGCAGGCCGACTCAGCCAGGCACGTATGGACAAGATCAAAATTGGAAAATCCACCTACGAATTTCAGTAGGCACTAACAGCATAACTGCACCAAAGCTCCACACCATTGGTCAGATTACAGTGCTATGCAAAGTAACAGACAGATCAAGATGCAATCTCAGGCCCTGAGCAGACCCAGAAAAAGTGGAGGAGATACTAGCATAGAAGAAAATCAGGATCACACAGCTAAAAATCTCTGAATTAATATCATCTGAAGTAATAAAAACAATGTAGAAACGTACAGAGGAACTCAGATGAGAAATGACCTTGGAAGTACAAAAAGACATCTTTGAATTAATAGCATCTGAAGTAAAGGAACAACTGCATAACTATAGAGAGAAAATCAGATCAGAAATAAGATTTGAGATAGAAAAAGAAAGGATAATTATAAGGAAAGAATTAATAGATGCTTCTAAAGAACATATTGATAAAAAATTAGAGAAGAATAGAAAGATAATGGAATCCTTGAATTTTGAATACAAGAAAGAAATAGATCGCATGAAACAGTTTCAAAGAGATACACAGAAAATAAAACCTCAACCACAAGTGGGCAACACTGTATGAATGAAAGTGAAAGACACACTCACAGCTAGTGAAAAGATAAGAAAAAAATCTCTTAAAAAACTAGGGTGCATGAAATAATAATTCAACATGTACAAGACGATACAAAGACAAACAATGTGAGACTAAGGGACATCAGTGAGAAAGTAGTCAATACAAATGATATAAAAAGAATATGGGCAGATGTAAGAGCAGAAAACTTCCCAAATTTGAAAAAAAAAATCTGGCATTTAGGTAAGTAAAATATACAGAGCTCCAAATAACATCAATCCAATTATAAAAACACTCAGACATATAGTCAAGATCCCAGAAATTCAACAGAAGAATAATATTCTAAAAGCCTCTAGAGAAGAGAAACAGATCTCATTTAAAAGAAAGCTCAACAGAATAACTATATTTCTCCTCACAAACTATGAAGTCAAGAAGAGCATGGTGCAGAATGCTTCAAGTCCTCCATGAAAACAAATCCCAGCCCAGATTGCTAAAACCCAAAAACTCTCATATATGTGGGAAAAGTGAAATACTTGCATGACAAAGAACAAATAAGAATTTCATGATGTCAAAGCCAACCCTACACAAACTACTACAAACATATTTTAAAGAGGGATCAAAGTGACCCAAACTCCACAAATGAGAACAGAGTGAACTCAACAAATAGGGTAACTAACTAAATACAGGGGAAAAAGAAGTAAACAATAGTAGGTAAAGAAGATGTCAAACATAAGTTAATATATTTCAATTATAATCATCAATGTAAAGGACTTAATTAACCAATTAAAAGAAATAGATTGGTACAGTGGCTTGGGAAGGAAAATCCAACAATATGATGTATAAAGATTCAGAAGACTATCAATAGCTACCTCATAAAAAAAAATTCACAGGCTGAGCTGGGCATGGTGGCTCATGCCTGTAATCCCAACACTCGGAAGGCTGAGGCAGGAGGACTGGTGTGAGTTCGAGACCAGCCTGGTCTACAAAAGTGAGCTCAAGTCTAGCCTCAACTGCATAGGGAGACCCTGTCTCAAAAAGACAAAAAAAAAAAAAAAAAGAAAAAAGAAATTCACAGGCTGAATGTCAAAGGATAGAAGACAATATTACATGCCTCAGCACCTCAGAAAAAAAGCAGGATAGCAATCCTGTTTTCACACAGTCTAAACTTCAAACCAAGATTGACCAAATGAAATAAAGAAGGTTGCTACATACTGGTTAGGGGAAAAATTCAAGATGAAGATGTAACACTCATAAGTATGTATGCACCCAACACAGGAGCAACAAATTACATAAGCCAAATTTTAATAGCCATGAAAAGTCTAATATTCAATAACAAAATCATAACAGAAGTTCTTAACACAACATTATCAAAAAAAAAGATAGGATAAGCAGACAAAATAATTAGCAAAAGAAATAGCAGATCTGAAGCAGAACTTGGAACAACTGGATTTGGTGGACGTATGCATAGTATTCCATACAACCACTTCTGAATACACATTTTTGTCAGTTGCACATGGGACATTTTCTAAATTAGACCACATACTAGTCCATAGGTCATGCTTAAGTATTTCCAAGAAAATAAACTATCCCCTACATATTATCTGACCACAGTCCAAGGAAACTGGAAATAAATCACAAAAAGAAACCACAAGAACAACAGAAATACAAGGAAATTAAACAATCCTGTCTTCAGCAACTAGTGAGTTACGGATGAAATTAAATAATATTTACAATTCAATGAAATTCAAACAAAACCTACCAGAATTTATGGGATGCAATGAAAATAGTTCTTACAGGGAAACTTAGAGCTATGAACTCACACATTAAGAAAACAGAATTTGAACAAATGCATACTCTAATGCTGTACTTGAATTGTCTAGAAAAGGAAGAGCAAACCAAACCTAAACCCCAACTCTGGGAGGAAATTTTTAAAATTAGAGCAGAGGTTAATTTAATTCAGACAAAGAAAACAACACAACGAATTAAAGAGTAAAAAAGTTGGTCTTTTAAAAGATTTATTGAAAATGATAATCCCCTAGATAACCTCACATAAAAGGGAAAAGAAAAGTCTCAAATTCACTTAATAAGGAATGAAAAGGGTGAAATTACCACAAACTTAGTGGAGATTCAGAAGACTATTAATAGCTACTTTGAGAATGTATACTGTCACAGAAATGAAGGCACAGATAAAATGGACCGATTCCTAGAAAGATACTTTTTACCAAAACAGAATCAAGAAGATATAAGAACTCTCAATAACCCAATAATGGCCAATGAAATAAAAAATGTAATACAAACATACTGACAAAGATAAATCTACATCCTGATGAATTTACCAATAAATTTACAGGATATATAATCCCAATACTCCTGAAACTTTTCAATCAAATTGAAAATGAATCAATCCTTCCAAAATGAGTCCCAGAAGAAAGTATTATACTGATACTAAAGCCAGAGAAAAATGCAACTAAAAAAAAGAGAACTATAAGCTAATCTCTCATAAACATAAAAGCAAACATCCTCAATAAAATCCTAGCAAATAGAATACAAGAAAGCATTAAGAAGATTATAGATTACAATCAGCTAGTATTCATCTCAGGAATGCAAGTATGGTCCAACATTTGCATTTCTATAAATGTAATACACTACATCCAGAGAGCCAAATCAAAAAAAAAAAAAAAAATACATGATCATCTCAATTGATAAAGAAAAGGTTTTTGACAAAGTCCAATACTCATTCATGTTCAAGGTACTACAGAAAATTGAAATAGGTGCCCTCCACCTCAATTTGATAAAAGCCATCTATTACAATCCAATGGCTAATGTAATTCTATATGGGGGGGAAATGAAGTCTTTTACTCTCACATCTGGTACAGGACAAGGATGTCCTCTATCATCACTCCTATTCAATACAGATGTTGTATCTCTAGCTAGAGCCATTATAGAAAAGAGAAATAAAACTAGTATGAATAGGTAAAGAAGAAGTGAAACTGTCATTATTTGCAGATGACATGACAGTCCACTTGGAAGACACAAAAGTTTCCAAGAAGTTATAAGAATTAATATACAAATTCAGTACCATAGCAAGATACAAAGTCAGCACACAAAGGTCAATAAACATCCTCTACATGAATAACAAATACACTGAGAGAGAAAAATTAGAGAAACAATAGCATTTACAATGTTACTGGAGCAAATGAAATACTCAGGAATTAATCTAGCTAAAGAAGTGAAAGTTCTATTAAATGAAAACGATAGTACTTTGAAAAAAGAGATCTTAGAGGATTTCAGAAAATGGAAATATAAAGCCAGGCATCTTGGTGAATGGCTGTAATCCAAGTACTTGGGAGGCAGAGGCAGGAGGATCAATAGCTTCAACTGAACTGCATAGGGAGACTCTCTCTCTCAAAAAGACAAAAAAAAAAAAAAAAAAAAAAAAAAAAAAAAAAAAAAAAAAAAAAAAAAACTGGGAAGATATTTCCTGCTCCTGGATAGGAAGAACCAACATTGTGAAGATGGCCCTACTCCCTAAATCTGTTATACAGATTTAATGCAATCCTTCTCAAAGTATCATCAACATAGTACACAGATGTGCAAAACTCATTCCTAAAATTTATTTGGAACCAGAAAAGACCTGGAATAGCAAAGAAAATCCTGGGCGACAAAGATAAGGCAGGAAGCATTACAATTCCTAACTTAAAATTATACTACAGAGCTACAGTGATAAAATCAGCATGGTACTGGCAAAAAAAAAAAAAAAAAAAAAAAAAAAAAAAAAAAAAAAAAAAAAAAAAAAAAAAAAAAAAAAAAAAAAAAAAAAAACTACTGAGAATCAGTGGAATAGATTAGAAGAATTTGTAGAAACAAATACAAACAACTAATCTTCCAAAAAGGACTAAACACGTTTACTGGAGGAAAGATAGCCTATTTAACAAATGGTGCTGGAAAAATTGACTCTGTACATGTTGAAAACTAACACTTGACCCAAGTCTATCAAAATGCACTAAACAAAAATCAAAACAGATTAAAGATGTAAAGATTCAAAGAGAAATTCTAAGTCTCCTGGAAGAGAAAATAGGAGGAAATCTTGAAGACATTGGGGTGAGCAAATAGTTCATGGACAAAACTCACAGTACATTGGCAACAATTGAATGAATCAACAACTGACCACCTGTTGCTCAGAAGTTTTTGCATGTCAGAAGACATTAACAACAGAGTGAAAAGACAACCTACAAAATTCAAAAAAATTAACTTATAATTATTCAAAGGTCTTCAACCTAGAATTATAAAGAACTAAGATAATATTAGGGTCCCCAAATTCAAAGACTCAATCCAGAATTAGGCATCTGAGATGAACACACACTCCTTAGAGGAAAAAATGCTAGAATGTTATAAATACTTCAAGAAATGCTCCATATCACTAGCCATCTGTGACATGCATAATAAAACAGCATTTAGATACCATCTCACCCTAGAAATAATGGCTATCACAAGAAATCATCCTACAATAAATGTTGGAGAGGCTGTGGGAAAAATGAAACTTTTACATAGTGGGAATGAAGACTGATACAGCCATTACAGAAATCAGTGTGGAGAGTCATTTAAAAAGTAGGACGGAAAAATCCCACTGAATCCAGCTTTCCCCCTATTGAGACTTATTCCAGAAGAACTGGAAAGATCATATCATAGTGATGTTGTGCTCCTATGTTTATAACAGCACAATTTGTGATAGCCAAAACTTGAAAACGACCAAAATAGCAGCCATTGAAGAATGGTTGAAAATATGTTTTTATACAATTGAATATTACTCAGCTATAAAGAATGATAAACTTGAAGCCTTCATATATAAGTGGATGCATCTTGGACATACACTCAGAAGTGAAATAAACCAGACCTACATGTGAAAATATCATATAGTATCACTAGTGTAAGGACTGAAAAGAAGAAATAAAAATGGAAAGGCATGACACGGCTAAATGTAAAACAAAAACTTAAGGATTACATAAAGAAGAGACAGCAAACAGAAAAGTTAGGAGGCGTGGCATGGGTAAAACCACACACTTTTATACACAGAGTGAATTAGATAATGGTCCTAAGAATTTCCAAGAGGTTTCTGATACTGAGGATACCAATGTGCAGTACTAAAACGATGCTTGGAATGCCTGTCATTTTGGTCTTTTAGATGTGTGCTGCTTCTAATGTAATTTCAGTTACTGCTATACTCTCTCTCAAATAAATGATTGGTTTACAAGAAAACAAAAATGGTATTAATAAAAAATGCTATTAAGTGAGAGTAAGAGACTAGGAAAAATACCACGGGATTGACCTGCTACAATTTTGTATATCATTAAATTTCTAAATTTCTATGTAAAACTGTGAAACTCTTTTCTATCACAATCTATAGGGATTTATTAGGATATCAATGATTGATGGAAAGTACCAGTTCCACATTAAGCCTAAGGCATTTGATATTCAGAAAAATAGTGATGTTAAGCTCAATAACTCTTATAGTGAAATACTATTACTAATCTTCTCTTCTGGAAAGTTAACAACTTAAGCTTTCAGACCAAAAAATTATGGAAAAAGAAGAGTCAGAAAGATAGTCAATATTTTGGCCCTAACCCTTCAAGATCAGTGATGACTCAGGACATAAGAGGACCTATACTGTAACATCATATAACTCAGAGGTGTCCCAAATTTTTAGTTCAAGGAGATTAATGGACGACAGAGAAAAGGGATCAACAATGTATAGTGTGCCTAGGGAGAGCCACCCAGAAAGCAAATATTGGAGTAAACCAGTCACGCAATGGCCATGACTCATCCAGATGGCTGAAACTGAACTTTTACAAAATGCTTTACATAGTTTCAAGATAAATCCTGAGGGGATTTAACCAACCTTGGGAGATAAAAGTTACCTGTTTGTTATACAGGTTTCGCTTTAATTTGGCCTTAACTATCCAGCAGAATAGTTCAATCACGAGGCATAAAAAGTAAAGCCAGATAACTATGCTGAGTTGTAAAAGGCTTAGACAAATAGCTTCTGACATTGCCAGTTCTGCTGATAACCCACTACTATCATGGAATATTGAACTAGACCTATAACTAATTTCCCTTAACTCACTGAGAAGAAATATTTGTTCCTACAGTTTTTAGAAAATTTATCATGTCTATATCTGGTACAATGAACAACTACTAAGAATACATTAATATGTATTTTATTGATTATTGTGGCTGTCCTACTAATATGTTTTGAAACTGTCTCATTGCTACTTGTTATTAAAAGTAGTAAAAATAATGAACTAAATTTGATGTTGGCAATTTTTGGATATCGGTATGCTTAAAATGAATTGTTTGTTTATAATATTACATGACAATTGTAGAGAATCATTAAGTGAAATAATCAAAATTTTAATGAACAAACTTTTCCATTAACCTTTCCTCTCCTTTTGTATAACTGTATATTTGACTTTCAGAAATATAGACTAAATTTTCTCATATTACCTGATTGTATAATTTATTTGCTTCATTTTGTAATTTTAAAATTCTTTGAGTATTGTACTCCTGTATCTCTTACCAGTTTCATTATAGCTTGCCAAATTTTTGGAGATTTATAACTGTAAAGATTCTTATTGCATAATGGGAAATAAAAACCATTAGCTATATATCAATGATTTTTTGAGAAGAAAATGTTTGGAAGTTATGTTATGTTCATTTGCTAGATTTCATATTCAAATACAACAGTTACACCTGTTATGTAGTACTTAGATAAGTCCGTTTCTATCTAATGGAATAGATATTTCTTTAATTTTTTATGTTTACAATGTCCAGTTTCTTCTGTTTTCATTTTAGGAATGCTTAGCTCTTGGATTGTTTCTTCTTCTAAGGAAGAGAGCAAGCTTCCTCCCATGGTTAATGGCTAAAAGCCAAATGCCATTTACTCATGTCCCCTGAACGATGAAAGGACCATTCTGAAAAGAGGTAGCCACTGGCTACATTCCCACTCAAAGACAGCAGGATCAGAGTCTTACAGCTCCCTCGCATGGAGTTCACGTTCATTGGGAAAGTTAGCCAATGTGGATGCCAGCAATTTTTTAGCATCATTTATCTACATTCTGCTTATTGTATGAGTTATTCCTTCAAATTTCATTTTAGGATTTATTATTTTAATGTATAACCTTCCTGGACATGCAACCTGGGTTGGAAAACATCACACAAAGTAAAAATAAATAAATAAATAAATAAATAAATAAATAAATAAATAAATAAATAAATAAAATAAAGGAATAAAAAAGTAGAAATGGCAGTGTAGCACAGGAGGGAAAAGAAAACACTTTGGTTGTCATTGGGAGACTTAATGTTATGTTCAAGGTGTGTCATTAATTTGACTCACAGACTGCAGAAGATTCCTGGCCACATGATATACAATATGATATCAAGAATCCATGTGTACCACCATTTATATATGCATGGTTGATTAGCATGAAAGTTGTCATTGCAATCTTGAATGCTATAATTTAAATTTCAGGTTATATCTTTTAGTTAAAATTAAGTGAAATATGTCATAAAAATGAGGAAAACAGAAGACATAAGTAGTTTTATTTTAAATAATAAATCAATGTAAAGTTTGCAGATGTAAATCTGTAAATAAATATATTTGCCACTGGAAAAAAGGAGAGAAAAGAGAAATAAAAAGGAAGTGAAGATTCTCTCATATGCACTTGTATGATTGCTATAGTGGCACCAAAATGTAGGTCTGTACTTGAACTGAAACTATAGATGTTAGTTTGGGCATTTATCTGAAATTAATCCTGTTGTCAATAGCATACTAAGTCACTAACTTGGTCACCTAAAATTGATTTCTTTCTGCTCTGACACAACAAGCTGTTCAATAGTGAAATTTCACTTTCTGGTGTTAGTAGGTGCACAATCAAAAAATTCTTGATAATTTGCCTCAGTATCCCTACAGAAGAATACCCATAAAACAACCACTGCTGAGTTAAAATTACACAGGGGAAACTTTGAGAAAATAAAATATTTTGGGGACTACTTCCTCTTGTTTTGGGGAGGTAAAGAGGGTTAATCACCGAAAAAAAGAGACAAAATTGATTTAAATTTTATGTTTTAGAGAAGTAATTTGCATGTCAGAAAGGTAGATTTTACTTTGCACAGAAGATTGAATGTAAATGAGGACCAATTTATGCAGTGTTAGTAAATAATGCAAGGAGCACTCATCTTGTCGATAAAATATTTCCCAGAGAAATATTTGCTTCTATGTGTTGGTTCTTAGTATATTCTATAGTGCATACAGTAGCAACTATTACTGAAATGTTTTATATTACTCAAAGCATGTATAAAATGGCAGTGTGCTTTAAAACACAGTAAATTTGTAGAAAGTGCAATATATTCTTCAAGGAACAAAGGAAGCCATAGTTTATTTTAAATGTCAGAAATCAGTTCTCTAATTATCCCCCTCTAAATTTCATTACAGTCACTGTGACTGTAAACTTAATGGCTTATCCCTGTCCAGACAAAAAATGGAAGAATGCATAGAAGTGCGATTCGCGGGATCTCTTCTCTTCCCTGTATGCAGATGCCTCAGTGGTTTATAAAGGATTTCACAGCCAAGGTTCCCACAGTAAATAATTTATTTTCTCACCATATACTTTATGGTTGCTATATACCGTCTTTATGAGACAGCAATAAAATTCAGTAGGTTTCTTTATTTGACCTCTTCTGTTCATTCATGGAAGAAACACTTCGGTGCTGCTGTACCAAGTCTCTGGCTCATGCATGATAGAGCTTTGCAGTAGCATTTAAAAAGTCCACACAATGGAGACAAAGGATTTGCCCCATTTCACCTTTTGAATCTTAATTTATGCAATTAATTTTTTCTAGTATTTTCTTTCTTTTTCTTTTTATTATTATTATTATTATTATTATTATTATTA
>PVJA010050043.1:0-13463 GCA_004027025.1 Myocastor coypus | reverse complement strand
AATTATTTCACAGTCAGTCAGGACCTTCCCTGGCTTCTTCAGGGAAATACGGCTACAATTCTTTAGCACTCTTGGAATTTTATCAACTGGAAGAAGTACCGGTGCACAAAAATCAGCCACTTTTCAGCTAAGGCTAATGCTGAAGGACTGTGACTGGCTCCTTTTATAGAATTTTACTTTCTATTCCTCTTAAGCATACTTTAAAAAAATGAGAATTGGCTTTTCAGCCTTTCCATTTTCCTTTTGGCAATTTCAACATGTTAGAACTAAAACTTAAGGAACTGTTATTTTGGAGGTGTTGAACAATAGAGATTTTATACTTTAAAGATTTGATATTCAGAAGTTTCAAAATTTGAGATATAGTGTTCAGGTTTATATCACTTGGAATTCTAATCAGCATTATTCTACAGCAGTTTATTAGCCAAAGCAAGTTTCAAGGCCAGTGGAAATTTTAGTAGTGGAAAATTGTTCCAATTCTTATTAAGAGAAACTTTAAATTCTTATTACAATACCTATAAATATAAATAAGAGTGAATAATTTATAGATTTTAGTAAGCAATGTATTGCAATGATAATATCAACTCTATATAAATTGTGGAATAGATGCAGGTACATTCAGAGAAGTTTCATTCATTATTGATTAGGAAAAACAATCTACTCTAAAAATTGTCTTATGATGAAAAAAAGGCAGAAAACAAGATAAACTAAGAAAAATGTCACTCATTATTAAACCATGATTTTTCAGAAAAAGAAATGAATATACATTGCATATATTACAAGTGAAAATAGTTCTTAACACCCATTGGAGCAGCAAGAGAAGAAATTATAAGTGAATACTCTCACTACTTTGCACACTACTTATTAGATTTAAAAGTTGTAGGAAACGGAGGAAAAATAATTTTCATTTGGTGGGTTTCTCTCTTTCTGAAATGAAGAATTCTTAGAAGTAAAGCTATGCTACCCATTGATGTAAAATTTATATTTCTTATGATTATTAATTGGTGCACTCTCCAATCATGAGACTCTTAGACCCTTGCTCTCCATTTTCACATTCCTGTATAAATGGATCTTTTCCACCTTTTCTCCCTCTACAAACTGCTTCTACATTCCTCTCTGGCATGTTGACAAGCCATTCTTGCCATGACAAGGGAAACTCTGTTCTGTGGTGCTCTTAGATTTTATCAGTTTAAATATTATCCACCCTATTTCTGGCTTAAAAGATGTCACTAAATGCAAAGATAGTATTCACAGCAAGATGGCAGAGCGCTAATCAACAGAAAAAAAGAACCTCTCAAAAAACTACCGTCCACACCCTGAGATATAACAATATGGGAAAGTTAGGAAGGAGGAGGCAAGACCCCCAGTCCCACGATGGAAGTGAGGCATGAATTGCAGCCTACCCAGAAAGTGAAGAAAGAAACTACAGTGAAGAAGGAGGTTCCCAAAGGCACCCTCCCCTGAGATGGGAAACCCTGCATGAGAAGAGAGCAGCTGACTAGCAAGCACTGGTGACCACAGAGGCTCCATAGAGAGACATGGCAGTGCAGCACAATAGTAGGTGAGAAGTATGCACGAGCTACACGTGAGCTGTTCCATATCAGAGTGACTGATAGAGAACCATTTTGGAGAGAGGGACAGAAAGCCCAGAACTCAGAGTGGCTGCTGGCTCCAACTACTGGATTCCAGTTGGGCCCAGGCCCATGGTAGGTGAGTTGATAGTTGCAGCTGGCCGAGGATGCAGGATCTCTGGCTTTTGGGGATAAATCAGTAAGGATCAGGATGCTGTTTTCTTTCTTCATTGACCAGTGACTGCACAGACAAACTTGGATGTGGTCCTGTTGTTGTTGTTGTTTGTTTTTGTTGTTTTCGTGCATCTCTTGTTGTTGGTCTTTTTCATTTATTTCTTTTTCATTCTTTTCTTTGTCCATTGTTTAAGGTTATGGTTTGGAGTGTAAATGTGATTTCTAGCCTCTTTGTGGCTGAGATTCTGTTCCATTTCATTTTGCTTTTTATGTATTTAGTATGAGTCTACTGGTTCTCACTATACAAATTGGACTCATAGTGACCCTCCTGTTTTCCAAGCGCTGGGATTGTAGAGGCATTCCACCATGCCCAGTCTCAAGCACTGTGTCACTGGGATCCAGGGTCGGGGCCAGTAGGTCACACTGGGGATTGAACCTGACAGCTGCCTGAGAAGGAGCTTTGGTCTGCTGAGGTGTCTGGTTGGTCCTGACTCAGTTTCCTTTAAGCTTTTTCCCTCACCCTCCAATGTCCTGCACAATTTACCTCAAGTTAGCCTAATTATCCTACATCCTCCAGTCTTCTAAACCTTTCCTCTGCTACCATTGTTCTCTTTTCTCACTAACTCATTTTAAACTTTAACTCCTGTGCTCCAAATTGACATATTTGGATGCTAAACATATTTTCCTGGTTTGTTTTAGGTTTTCTTATGTAATCATAAATGTAGCTTGTGGAGAGCCGCCTTGTGAGAGCCTCTCTATTGTAATGCTGAAACAAGAGCATTCCTTATTCTGGGAATGAAATAAGCTTGAGTTAAGTTTCAGTTTCCCATATCCCGTAAATCATGTGTCTTAAGACCTCCCCTGGTTGCAAGGTAACCGCTGACACAGATTCCATTTCCCCTGCTAGCTTTACTTAAACCCCATTCACTTCTTCAATAAATGAGACTTGATCAGAATCCTGTCTTGTCTCCATTTCTCGTGTCTCTTGCCCTGTCTTTGTCTTAATCCTCGCTCCTTCCCCAGGCGAAAACCCATGTGCAGACCTGCCGGATAGGTCGGTAGCTCATTCAGTTGAAGGGGGAAAATTAATAGTTATTTAAGTATGTCATTTTCTAGGTTTTATTTAATGTGACTATCATTGGTGCCACTATTGTCAAAAGGGACAAAATTGTTCTAAACAGTGATCACAGACATCCCCCAGAAATTAAACAAAAAAGAAAAAAAAAAGAAAAAAGAAAGAAGAGAAAAAAATGAAGAGTCACTTAAAATAAAAGCAACCCCAACCAGCACCAAAGGCGACCACAGGGGACAATGAGATGAGGCAATATGAAAGCCATCCACATGGGCTCATAGTAACAACAGCGCAATTTAGGCTCTAGGAAAAAAGTTAAATCAAAAATAATCGCTTAAACAATTGCAGAGAAGGTGTCAACAATGAAAACCCTTCTGAGCGATTCCAGAGCAGGCACAGCCACTGAAAATAGATGAGCTAAAAAAGTATGAATGTTTAGCATAGGAAAGGAATGGAATCTGTAAGGCAGAGTCAGCAGATATCCAGGAGAATAAAAATTCTATTGCAAGTATTTGCAGCAGATTAAACTAATGTGAAGACAATATCTCACATATAGAATACAGGCTTGGAGCTAGCAACCATGAAAATAAAGATATCTTGAAAACAGAAAAAGATCATGAGAAATCAGTATAAAAGCTGCTAGACCGTTCAAAGAATAATTTAAAATTAATTAGAATTGATTTAAGAGCAGAAGATAGCACAAGTGATATTTAAAAAAAAAAAATTGTTCACATTTGGCATCCAGAAAACTTATCTGGTATAGAAAAAAAGTATTTGAGATGTAAGTAAGTGAGGCATATGAAACTCCAATGGGTCAGAACCAAAAAATCAAAAACAAACAAACAAAAAACAATAACAAAAAATACCTTCAGCCAGGTATATCATAGTCAAAATTCTAGAAATCTAGAAATCAACACATGAATGGAATATTAAAAGCCATTAGGGAAAAGAAATATATCACCCATAAAATAGATTATGAGGTCACAGAGGAAAGTGATCAGTGATGTACAGCCTGCCTCAGGAGAGTCACTTACAGAGAAAATATTCTGTCAGGCTTTCAACAGAGAGCAAATTGGTCAAGCAATGGCTGTGACTCATCCAGATGGCTGACTCTGACAAAAGTTCTACAAACTGCTGCTCATGGTTCAGAGTAAATCCAGAGGGGATTTGACTGACCTGTTATCTACAAAAGTTACATTTTTAGTTATACAGGTCTTGCATTAACTTGGTCTTAACCATATAACAGAAAAGTACATTTTTAGTTATACAGGTCTTGCATTAACTTGGTCTTAACCATATAACAGAAAAGTATAACTACAAGGTATAAAAAGTAATGCTATATTAGTATGCTGAGCTATAAAAGGTTCAAGTTAACAACCTCTGACAATTTCTAGTTCTGTTGATAACCCAGTACTATTATGGATTATGGACAAATTGGGTTATTTTGCTGAATTCAATAACCTACAATCCTTAGACGGGTTCCACATATAAAAAGAATCTTTAAAGTCTTCTGCAAATAGAGGTTCTCTAACTGCAGTGGTACACCCATCTCTGAAAAATAAAATGAGAAAGGGTGATATGTTAGGGGCCATGAAGCTAGGAAATCCTTCAAATATATGTAGGTGGTACTTGGCCCAGTGCCTCATGCAAACAAACTACCTCATTCCTGAGATGAACATCTTGTCTGGTTAAGATTAGCCATCAGTTGTTAGGCAACCTAGTGTCATGCTTTATTTACTTCACAGAAGTGTACCTAAAGGACAGCTTTACTGTGAAAAAAAGGGGGGAAGGATTGTGTGTGTGTGTGTGTGTGTGTGTGTGTGTGTGTGTGTGTGTACAACAGAGGATAGATATACAGATACTTTCTCTTAGTTCACTGAGAATAAAAGTTTGTACTAACATTGTTTAGACAAGATATCATACTTGCATTTTGTTCTCTGAATAACTACTACAAAGACAACATTATGAAATGTATTAATTATTATAAACATTCCACTAACCTGTTTTTAAACTGTTTCATTGGTATTTTATCTTTCTTCTGATTAAAATGAACAAAAATTATAATTAAAAAGCAAATGCTAATTACTAAGGGAAAGGAGATGTAAGTGAGAGTCAACACTAAGATTCCATCTCAGCCCGTATAGAATGGCTATTATTAAAATATCAACCACTAACAATGCTGGAAGGGCCGTGGGGAATAAAGAACTCATTTCCACTGTTTTTGTGATCATAGAATAGTACAATTACTGTGGCAATCAATGTGGACATTCCTCAAAAAACTAGGACTAGAGGTCTCATTTGACATACCTAGTGCCCTTCTGAGTACTTCCCCAGAAGAATTAAAGGCATTATATTACTGGGATATTTGTGCTCCCATATTTATAACAGCACAGTTTGTGGGTAGGATAAAAAAATAAAAAAAAGATGGGTCTTGGAGTGACCTGCTACAATTTTGCCTATGATTAGATTCCTAAATTTCTGTGTAAAAATGTGCAATTGTTCTTTTTTCTCATATTCTATAGGAATTTTGTAGAATATCAATCTTTGATGGAAAATACCAGCTCCATGTTAAGTCTAAGGCATTTGATAGAAAGACAGTGATGTTAAGCTCAAGTGCTTATGTGATAGGGTAACAATATCACTAAGCTTCTCTTCTGGAGGGTTAACAACTTATATTTGCAGACCACAAATTACAGTAAAAGAAGGAGTATGAGACTAGCCAAAATTTTGGTCCTAGCCCTTCAAGGTCAGTGAGGACTCAGGACATAACAGAACCTGTATTGTAATATCCTATAACTCAGTGGCACCCCAAATTTTTCTGTTCAAGGAGATTATGGGACCACAGAGGAAAGAAATCCATGATGTATAATGTTCCTAAGGAGAGAAATGCGCCACCTAGAGAGAAAACATTCTCCCAGGCTTTCACAGAGAAAAACTTTGTCAAAAAAAAAAAAAAAAAAAAAAAAAATGGCCATGATTCATCCACATGACTGACACTGACAAAAGTTCTACAAAACTATGTACATGGTTTCAGGGTAAATCTTGAGGAGATTTGACTGACCTTGTCAGATACAAAAGTTACACTTTTGTTATATAGATCTTGACTTATCTTGATATTAACCATCAGCCGAAAAGTTTAACCATGAAGTATAAAAAGTGAAGTCATATTAATATGCTAAGCTGTAAAAGGCTCAAAGGCTCAAGACAACAGTTTCCAACATTGTCAGTTCTGCTGATAAACCACTACTACTATGGACTACTGGACTATACATATACCTACTTTCTCTTAGTTCAGTAAGAAATATATTTTGTTGCTGTTGTTGTTTTTTAGCCACCAAAGCCTGCCCTGGAGGTGGGGCTAGCGCAGCATGTGGTACCGGGGTTCAAACTGTGGTCCCTGCAGCCGCCTAAGCTTTCCTGATCAGGGGCTTTACACGACTGAGCCATACTGCCAGCCCTCAGTAAGAAATATTTGTATTAATACTATTTGGAAAAGTTATCATGACTTCACCTTGTGTTCTCTGCGGCTGCAGTGAAGACAGCAATATGCATTGTACTAATTATTGTGACTGTTCTTCTGACCTGTTTTGAAACTGTCTCATTATTTCTTTCTCAATAAAATTAATAAAATTCAAAAACAAATGGATCTTTTCATATAATGGAGAATTACTCAGCTGTAAAGAAGGATACATTGGACACTTTTATAGGTAAATGGATACAACTTGAGTCCATCTCATGTGAAATCAATCAGATTCAAATGTGTGAATATCATATTCTTTACATACCATGAGAAGCTGAAAAAGTAATGTGATCCAAAATATAAAAATTATTACAAAATGGGAAAGAACTTCAAATGGATAGAGAAACTGTTTTATGAGAATGAAAAAAAAAGATATCTATACGTCTGTCTATATATCTCTATCTATCTATCTGTATGATAGTTAAGATAGTTATGTGGCTAATTTCTCTCAGTTCACTGGAAAGAATTTTGTGCTAATTTTGGGTGGAGTACTAATTACATGCTGATATGACATTATCTGAATAACTAATTTAAAGATATAAATACACAGTTTATTAACCTTCGTTACTGTCCTATCATATTATTTTACAATTTTATTGTTTCTTGACATTTAAAATTTTAACATCACTGTGATTATGGAATATTGGATTATGTATACAAATACTTTCTCTTAGTTCAATGAGAAGAAATTTTTGTACACAGTGATTAGAAAAATTATCATGTCTACATCCTGTGCTCTGTACAACTACTACAAGAACAACAATATGCATTGTATCGGTTATTGGGAATGTACTACTAACGTGTTTTGTAACTGTCACATTGTTATTTCTTATTAAAATAAATAAATAAATAGATAAATAAATAAATAAATAAATAAATAAATAAATGAAATTTTACCATCACACACAAAGACACAAAACAATGAACATAAGTTCAAAGATAGTAAAAGACTCATCTCGAACAAGTTAACTCCAGCATTCAACCCAAAATGTGCTTCAAACTTTGAATATCTATTGTGGATCACTTTTTACATAAACTGAGTAATTACTATTTCAATAAAAGGGAAGCAACGTCAGGAATTATTTCATGTCTTTTTAAAATATTACTGGATTTTTGTCTGTTGTTTCAAGAGTTCCTTTGAAGTCATGCAAGTTTGTTTTCCAATCCATTTGAAATTTCTACCTGTGTCTGTAACTCAATTCAGAACAGTGGGAAACAGCATTTCATCTGATGAGATAGCAATCTGATAATGTCTCATTTGGAGTGCATTTTTTTAAAACTTGATTTGTAAAAAACTTTAATACTGAGAATAAAATATGACTGTGTACCCATTTGTATTTGAAATGCCAACAATATCAAAGTTATTATAAAATTCCAGTGCACATGGTACACATGGCCAAACTGAAAGCAAAATTTGTATATCATTTTAGAAGCTTGCAATATACATATTATGTAACATAATAAATCATTTACGCAGAATAGATAGCATTTTCTTTGTCTTTTTGAGGCAGGGTCTCACTATGTGGTTGAGGCTGGCCTTGAGCTCACTTTTGTAGCCCAGGCTGGTCTCGAACTCGCACCAATCCTCCTGTCTCAGCCTCCCGAGTGCTAGGATTGCAGGCGTGAGCCATCACGCCCGGCTTTTTTTTTTTTTTTTTTTTTTTTTTTTTAAGAATAGATAGCATTTGACCAAAAATTTCTCCTTCAAAAATATCTAGTCTTATCCTTCCAAGAATCATTTGATGTCTTAAAATGCTAATAGAAAGCAATGATCGATAATGCCAAACAGTATTTGCTAGATTATTGTGAACAAGAAATATTTATGAAATAAATTCAGCTTAATTGTATTAAGAGATCTTTTAACTTTTCTGATGAGAAATTATAATTCCTTGATGCCTTCTTTGTGAATTTTAAGCAAAGTGGGACAAAACTGCATTTCATAGATGATACAGTTCATCAATTCAAGAGTGAGTGTATTTGTATATATAATTTCATTGAAGCTCTTCAGTATCATCTGAAGCAAAATCATATTCGAACACTTTGTTGTGCTTCTCTTGCTCACATAATGCCTTGCTTTTGACAACTATATCCATAAGGGATCAGAAAAGGTTGCCTCTACCCCACTGAAATATTCACCTTAAGAAGAACCCTAGTACAGGCCCACTGACTTGAAGCTCTTTCTTTGCAGAGCACCGGTCTTCTCAAATAAGACAGAAAATGTCTTGAGTTTCTTACTCAGCAACATTTTCTATAGACCTCACTCTGTAGAAAACACAAAGAAGAAACACGAAACTGATAATTTCTGCAAATCAATTATAGGAACAATTTTTATCTACAATCAAAATTTAATATAATTTGCAATCTCAGAATTGTTTATCATATATAAGGAACAGGGCATGCATATATTTTGAGATTCACAATCCTGCAAATTCACATTTTTGTCTTCTGGCAAGTGAACTTGTCATGTCTTTAATGTTGAGATTTCTGAGAAATCTCAACATTAGTCGAGTCCAACCTCATGTATACATTATTTTTTTATGTGCATCTAATTTTTTGCATAGGATTTATCTTTTAATTTAGGAAAACATTATTTTAATATTTATTACCCCAAATATCTAACACAGTGTATGATCACTTCATCACTAGAGTCCAGTTATGCTTTTGTTCCACTTGTTATGGTGACAAAAAATCCCATCATCCTACAGTAAATATTGTGGAAAAACCTGTTCATCATCTCAATGTTAGATTTCTCCAATTAAAATAATAGAACTTAATGTAGCTTCCTGTGAATAATTTAACATTTTCAAATAGGTCTGCAACTTTGTTATAATTTGTCATAATTTTCTCTGAATGAGAAAACATCTTAATTAGGAAAACTAATTTTAATGTTAATAGTAATGGAATAATTCACTCATTAAAAATCATTAGCATGTAGTTGGTCCTCATTGAATATTATCTAAATGAGGGAATGTCATTTTCTTTAATGGTGGTACATAGAAAACCATGTAACTTTAATGAATTTCACTAGCTTAATTGGTAGCAAGAGAAGAAATAAATCTGTGCAACGTTATACAAACATCCATGAGCAGAGACTCACTGCCCAAGAAATGATATAGTGAGTAGTGCACTACTTCAGTGAATCAGCACGCAGGAGGGATAGGAATTTCAAGTTTGGGAGACCTTCTTTTTCTTTTACCTTACCATCCTTGTATTCCATAGGTGTTCGACAGATATCATTTTGTTTGAACAGTACAATAACATAATGTTATTGGCTAGAAGAAATTATCTTTTAATAATTTTTTTTTTACTTTTTAGCACAAGATGAAATTAAATACATTACTTTCAAAATGCAATAATGTACCTCTATGTGGACTGCTGACATATTATTTATTTATTTATTTATTTATTTATTTATTTATTGTTTATACAATAATTAACACATTGGATAATGTTGTCCTCGTCAAAGTTGTTCAGAGTACAAAATGCAGACATGACTTCTTGTCTAAACATCATTAATGCAGATCTTTTTTTTCATTGCACAATAAGAAAGTAGCTGTATATATAATCGAATAGCCCAATTATCAGCTCATCTGGCATTATTGGAAGCTGTTGACTTTAGTCTTTTACAACTCAGCATATTAATATGGCTTTCCTTTTATACCTTGTGGTTAGACCTTTCTGCTGGATAGTTAAGGCCAAGATAAAGCAAGACCTATGTCACAAAAAATGTAACTTTTGCATCTGACAAGATCAGTCAGCTTCCCTCAGGATTTACCTGAAACCATGTACTGCGATTTGCACAACTTTTGTCAGTGTCAGTCATCTGGATGAATCACAACCATTGCCTGACTATTTTGCTCTCTGTGAAAGCCTGAGAGAATGTTTGCTGACGTATTATTTAAATGAGTATTCTGAAATATAAGGACAACACTACTTATACTTGTGGAAGCAACAATAAAAGATCTAAAAAAACCCTGCACTCTGAAATTATCAACATTCAATCTGAGAAATAATGTTCTCTCCTCCTTGAGTGAACTTTCAATTCTAACTACATGAGCCATAATAAAAATCTCTGTGATGTGCCATCTTCAATTATGGGCTACTTATTTGCACGATGATATTCTGGTCGAGTAGTTTCTATCAAGATTTTATCTGAACAGCTTGACCTACAGGACGCATTCATTTGTTTCCTACTTAACCCCACATCAATGCTCATATCATGAAAATTTAGCTGTCATTATTATGAAAACAACATTGTAGATTCAGTATTTCCCATTTCGGCTAACCTAAATGGGATAACTCAGAATTTGTACAAGTCTTTACACTTTGTCTTTTATTCTTATGTTTATTTCAAATAAAAAATAAAGATAATGTTTAAGAAATTATACTCTCTTGTAAATTTTTGCTTTATTGTATTTATATTATCTTCCATTTTTTTCTTCTTTTGATCTTATGGATACATATATGTTAAGGAGAAAAACAAAAATATGCAGTAAGAAGCAGAGTGAAAAAGAAAATAAGAGAGCAAAATACTGGATAACTTTGTCTCTGGAAAGCCCTTGAAATTTTGGCATACTTCAATTTTAACAACTTGAACATCGGTTTTTATCTGAGGTCATTACTAACCTGGAACTATGTGATTTAGAAGCTATAGTTACACTAGATTAGACTGCCAAAATATGCTCATATTCTAAATCTTAAACTAGGCTCTTGTCAACCAAAAGTCCTTCTCTTCTACTATTATTAACCAAACCTGTCTTAGCAACTTATTGATGCTATAAATGTTGGCTGACTTTTATACCATTGTGCCTGAGGAGAGATGTAATCTACTCTATCACCAAAGTGGCATGGACAGTATTGAAAAAACCTTGGCAGTCAGCTGTGTGTTTCCTCATCTTTGAGATTAAAGTATTCCAATAAAGTCTGTTATTGATCAGTTCCTAGAGCTTAGAGCTCAACTCTCTCCCAAAAGACCTGTATTAAGCACAGAATGATTAGGGTGTCACCATTGGGAAGCTTTGCAACCTTTGAGACCTGATCGCTACTGAAAAATCCTCTGGGCATAAGGAGAGGTCTCCAGCATAGACTGCAGCACCCTACTGCTCTCCTCTTCTCTAATGTCTCCTGGTGTGAGATGAATTATTTTTCTCCATTTTTACCAAGTTCTGTTTTTTCTCTAGGGATCAAGGGGCAGTAGACTATATGTTAAACTGTCCAAAGAATTTAAAAACTAACCTTTCTATGTTGATCATGTGAGGAATTTTACTGTAGTGATGGAAAATTTACGAACATAACAGCCCAGAATTATAATCTTGAATGTTTGCAGTTGTTGTCTTCCTTTTGTAACATAATTTCTCAAACGTTGTGATTCTTTATTTTCCACTGAAGTCTCCAAAATAGATTTTCCTACTTTTTTTCTATTTTTGGCTGAAAAATCCATATGATATCCAGAAATAACAATGAGAAAAAATAATTTTACATGATATGATATAAATTTAACACAATTTTGCTTGGGTAACTATGCGTCCATCTTATTTCCACAAAATTATAACCTCTTGCCAAAAAGCTGTTTAGTCATCCCATATTTGAAAAGTTAATTCCTTTTGTTCTCAACATAAGAGTTTAAACCCAGGGACTGTTTCAAGTTAGGTAAGTGTTCTATTATTGAGGGACATTCCCATCCTTAAATTAATGCTGACAATGACATTCTAACAGATCAGTATGCATCCAAAGCAGTATTTGGGCAATGGAAAGCCTGCATTAATTATTTGCTCAAATATCCAGTGCGCATAACACTAGATAAATCTTTTCCTTAATGAAAAATTTAATTTCCTATTTTTTGAAAAAAGAAACTCCGTTTTTCAAAAATGGAAAATTTCTAATATTCTTTCACCATTTCCAGTGTTTCATGCTCTGGGCAAAAAACCCATTAACAATAAAAAAGAGCATGAATCAATGTCTTTGAACATAACCTCAATTTGTCAAGTTCTTTGGATTAAGCCTAGTAGACTGGTAAAGCACACACATAAGAGTGATTGAATAAGTCCTGTGCCTGGTAAGTTTGGGTAGGACATGGAAGAGTGACCATTAGTCCTCGTCCCTAAGCAATTGCCCTGTGGCATGGTTACCACACTCTGTGCCCTTGTCACCATGCCTGAGCAGCTTTAGTCCTCCAGGCCTTTCCCTCATGATGTTTTTACCTTGGAATCAGCTGACAGTAGATTGCAAATGCGAGCCAGTTAAATCTTTCCTCCATGAAGTTGTGGATGCTGGGCTCTGTGACCAGCGTTGTGATAGGTGACGAATATGGAAAGCCAATACTGAAAGGGAAGATGTGAATATACTTATATGAGTCTGCATGGTACAGAAGCCTTTGGAACTGGCTTGTACAAATGTTTGAAAACCTTTGTAGATAAAGGATACGGAAGCTCCATAATGCTATAAGCAGAGCCTAATGGGTGACTTGGGCTTAGAAGAGAGTGGACAGTTACCTAGGCTGAGGAGACTCATAGCAAGTAAGAATCTGTTAGAACTTGAACTAAAGACTAGGTATGTTAATCTCTGGTGAAAAATTTTGTGTATATTTTGGACATATAGGGATAATTTATAGGAGACTGAGTTTAAAAGCAGTGAACTAATTAATTTTGTGAAGAAAATTTCAAACAGTTCAGTGTTCAATCTATGGAAATGATTTTGGTGGCTTCATTTGTAATAAGATTTACAATAAGAATTAAGTGCAGAGCCAAAACCTTAAATTTTTGCCCACATGAACTATGCATAAATTTACTGATAAAGAAAGTATACATTCTAAGGGCCAGCCAAATAGGTCAGTGGATTAAAGTGCCTGCAAACAAATGCAGAGACTGAGAGTTTGACCCCAAGACCTGCCATGGCAGCCCTGTCCCCAGGTCATGCTGAGACAGCAATTGAGACTCCCCTTGGTGGCACGCATCTGTAATCCCCATTCTTGGGAGGCTGTACAGAGGTGGATTAGTACTACTACTAGTTCAATCTAGTAGTGAGACACTGAGACACTGAAAACCTGGTAAACCCTTCCCTAAAATACGAAGAAGAAGAAGAAGAAGAAGAAGAAGAAGAAGAAGAAGAAGAAGAAGAAGAAGAAGAAGAA
>PVJA010050042.1:0-13463 GCA_004027025.1 Myocastor coypus | reverse complement strand
ACAAAAAAGAGATGATGAAGTTAAAAATGCCAAACGATCCAATAAAATGGAGCATAAGGAAGGGGTACCAGTTAAGTATAAAGGATAAAAAGTAAAATAGAAATAAGAAGTTAATACAATGACAGTAATAAGTCAATACCTACCATTAAGAAGGTACTCAACACAACAGGCAAAAGGTACAGCTTAGTAAAGTGGATCAAAAGCAAAATCCAACAATATGCAAGATATGAAAACTCATTTATTCACTTATGAATCCAATTATTTAAATATTGATCGATCAAAATTGAATATGTTAATTTTTGTAAAATGCTGTAATGGAATATAAAAATGATTTTACAAAATTGAATCAATAAGGGCTGGCCAGATAGCCTAGCAGATTAAAGCTTATAGGCAGACACAGAGATTGGGGATTGATCCTGTGCCTGCCCTGCCCCTAGTGCACATTGAGATGGTGACTAAGACTTGGTATGGTGGCACAAGCCCATAATCTCAGCACTTGGAAGGCTAAAAACAGGAGGATAGTTAGTAGTCCAATCTGTGTGGTGAGATCCTATAGAACCTGTATTAAATACAAGAAAAAATAATAATCAGTATTTTTTTTCTGTGTGTGTGTTATCTTAAATAATTCAGTACAGAAGGTGCCATTATGATCTTTATAGTGTCATGTTACTCTTTCTGAGATTTTTATGCACTCGTATCTTTGAACAATACACTGTGTGACATTTTTTCTTTCCCCCTATGGGTAATATAATTTCAATAAAATGCATCTCTGCTACAGAAGAAGATGAAGATGTTGCTGATGAATGTTTTAGCTGGTGTTTCATTATAACTTTTTAAATTATATGGTCTATTAGACCTAATCTAAGTTGTAAACAACTTTTCAAACTTCCTTGCTTTGAATAAATCACAAACAAATTCAATATTGTTTCATCACTAAGTACATAAAATATTTTATAATAACATTTTCCTTGCTTATCGATTAGATCTTAGTTTGCTAGATTTTTTCCACTCTGTCAACAATACCCACAATGATTATTAAAATCATTGATCACTACTGGAACATTTTTTAGTTTTATGTCTTCTTTCAAATTCTACTATTTCTCTATCATAAATAGTTGACAATATGGAGATACACTTTCGTGTTTTCATAACAGACTTTTCCTTTCTAATATGCTAGTATTTCTCCCTTTTTCATTTTTTTCTTTTTTCTTTTTTATATTTAGTACAGGGTCTATAGGTTCTCACTACACAGATTGAACATGTAGATCCTTCCTGTTTTCAGCCTCCCAAACCCTGGGATTACAGGTGTGAGTGCCACCACATCTTGTCTCAATCAGCCTCTCATCATGCTCCTGGGGTCCAGGCCCAGGCCACAGATAAAATCCCAGGCTCTTCCTTTCTATCAAGTCTGAGTGAACAGAGCTTTTTATATCACTGATCTCTGGAGAAGCATAAAAAATATATCTAATGTACTTAACAATGAATTTGTATAGATTGTAGCACAAAATTACAAATTATTTTTCACAACTACAGAAAAAATAAATTGATAAAAGTAAATAACCATAATTTATTTTTAGATTTTACTAAAAACATCTAAGATGAGCACAATATTATAAATGAACCATATATTAAATAACTGATACAAATTAGTCAACTGCTTGGAATGACACCTGCCTGAGCAATACACAGGATAATCAGTACCTAAATAAGCATGCTTCCTGGGTGATACTTCCTGGGTTAAATTGTTAAGTGGTGAACACAAGCAATTCATAGAATAAAAATCAAAGGACAAAAAAACAATGTTCCCCGCAACAGGATTCAGAAAACAAGCAGAGGTTGCTACCTTATGTTTAGGCAAGCTGGATTTCAACCCCCAACTGATCAAATGAGATAAAGGTTGTATATTAGTTAAAAGAATTATTAAGAGGAAGAAATATAGGAACTGCAAGATAGCTCAACAGACTAAGTGCCTGTTTAGGCAAGTACAAGGACTTGGGGTTCAATCCCTGGCACCACATTATGTTCTGGCCCCACCTCTAGGCATGTTGAACGAGCCACCAAGACCAGTCATAGCAGCTCAAGCCTGTAATCCCAGCATTGGGGAAGGGGCTGTTATGGTTCATATCTAGTTGTCCCCCAAAGTCTCATGTAAATCATGAGGCTGTCAACCACAGGGCTCAAGGGGCAGAGCCAAAGGACCAGGGCGGTGCTTGAGGGGCATGGCCAAGAGAGGTATGAACCCTTAAAACTGGCAGCACGTCCTGTCAGAGGCTTCCCCTTCCCCCAGGTGACAATTTCTCCGAGGTATGGAGCAGATCATCCTGGACATGGCAGCACCTCAGTCTCTCTCCCAGACCCTATAAAGTGGGGGCAGCATCTTGAAACCTCCCTTAACTGTGAGTTAAATAAGCCTTTCCTTCCCTAAACTTGTGTGTCATGTATTTGTCCCAACAATGAGAGAAAAGTAACTATGACAGAATTGGTACCAGGAGAGTGTGTTCATTGCTGTGGCTAAATCTGACCATGTAGATTACAAGCTTTCGGGAATCGCTTATGGGAAGAAATAGAAAAGGTTTGGAGATATCGCCTGTGAACAAAGCACTGGAACAGTTTTGGTAATTCTGTAGGGGAAGTTTTGGTAAGAGGTCAGACCAGAAGACTGACAGAAAGCCAGCCTGTAGAGACCAAGCTGGGGGTGTTTCTGCTGGAAAGAAGGACCACATTGGCTGCTGGACTCCAGATCATTTGTGTTTTGCTTTGGTCCAAACTTTGGCAGAATTTTCCCCATCTACAGAGACTTTGTCTGAGAGTGAAATTAAACATGGTGGACTAGTTAATTTTTCAAAGGAAATTTCAAAGCAGTCAAATATTGGGGCAGTGGCATGGTTATTGTGGGGCTCTTAGTCACATATATGTTGACAATGAAGAGCAAAGAGCCCAGCAACATGATTTAAAATGTTGTGAATTTGGCCAGAAAGAAAGCGCCAGGGAGGCTGCAGACTGCAAAGACAGAACTAAGATCTCCATTGCCCAGGAGGAACAAGAGAATAGAACAGATCTCCTGCGAGCACCACAGATAATGGCAGGTTCTTGGCCTTTACAGCCTCAGAAGCACAAGGGTGAGGGAGACAGCATTGAGGAGAAAGTCACAGTGCCTCATGTTCCAGAATGGAGGTGTCAGTCACACCAGGTTCCAGAATGAAGGTGGCAGCTACACCAGACCACAGAATGGTGCCAGCATAGAGAATCTGCTTCTCAGAATCAGGATCAGAATGTTCAGAAATCTAGGCACTTGACCCCTACAGCTAAGAGATTAAGAAGCCTGGCTACTGCTCCAGCTGGCAGCAAACATTGGCGTCATCCGTGTGATGCAGGTTTTAGGTACATGCAGAATGTAGAAATTCTGAGTTTAAAAAGGCTTCCACCTTGATTTCAGAAGAAGGCCTGGGTGGCCAGGCAGTGTGCCCTGGAGAGGGCAATGTGCAAAGCGGTAAGTGGGAGGCCTACTCCATGGAATCCCTGGAAGTTTGGAAAAGCCAGGAATGTGGATCATCTGAGGAAAACTGCACAGAGGGAGCATAGCTGGCCCAAGAGAGAAGCTATGGGAGCTACAACCACCAGAAGTGCCATAGGGGTGGAGCCATATATAGCTCACAATTTGCTTCGGATGTTCCACGTGGTACTATAAGACTTAATGTTTGCTCTGCTGTATTTTGGACTTGTGTTGGCTCCAGTGGTTTGCATCCTCCTGTGTGTACCTTTTGGAATGGCAAAGTCTATCTTGTGACTTTGAATGTCGGATGTATTTAATTTACTCTTTGTATAGGGGCTCACAGTTGAGAGTTTGCCTTGGATCTTGGAGGAAACTTGGGACTTGGACTTTTCAGTAATGCTGAAACTGTTCAGACTTTGGCAACTCTTAGAGATGGACTAAAATGCCTTCTGCAGAAAGGGATGTACATGAGGCATTGGGTGTCTTGGGAGGGAACGTAATGGTTAATTTCTAGCTGTCTCTCCAAAGCCTCATGTAAATCATGGGGCTGTAAAGCACTTGGCTTGAGAGGCGGGGCCAGAGGACCAGGGCAGGCCTTGAGGGGCATGACCAAGTAAGGTACAAACCCTTAAAACTAACAAGATGCACTGTCAGAGGCTTCTCCTGTCCCCCTCAGGAGGCGGTTTCTCAGAGGTATGAAGTGGATCATCCTGGACATGGCAGTGCCCCAACCTCTCTTCCAGACCCTATAAAGCTGGGACAGTATCTTGAAACCTCCAGTAACTGTGAGCTAAATAAACCTTTCCTTCCCTAAGTTTATGTGTCAACATTTGTCCCAGCAAAAAGAGAAAAGTAACTAAGATGGGGCCAGGGGTGCTGAAAGCAGGACAATCACTATTGTAGAATGATTGAAGCCACAAGAAGTACAGCAACCTGAATGAAATCAGCCACAGGGCTACAAAAAGGCTAAAGAGAGCCGGGCGTGGTGGCTTACGCCTGTAATCCCAGCACTCAGGAGGCTGAGGCAGGAGGATTGGTGCGAGTTCGAGACCACCCTGGGCTACAAAAGTGAGCTCAAGGCCAGCCTGAACTGTATAGCGAAACCCTGTCAAAAAAAAAAAAAAAGGCTAAAGAATATGCATAACTAATTTGGTGAAAACAAACTGCTATCTCTATTGCCTTCCAACATTCACCAGCTAGTTTGCATATGACTACTTGGTAACTACCCAGGTCAAAGAAGAAAGAATGGACAGGGCTCTGCCTCCAGGAATCTGTTACTAACTTGTCTCCAGTTTGCCAGAATTATAAGGGGCCAGTTTCCTTAGGCTCTGTTCTTTTTTACTTGCTCTTTCGGTTCAGTAAACTTCTGATTCATATCACTGCATCACTGCAGATCACTATAAGCCTGAGCTGCATAATGAGACCCTGTACCACATACATTAAATGAGAGAAGAAAGAAAGAAAGAAAGAAAGAAAGAAAGAAAGAAAGAAAGAAAGAGTGGAAGAAATACCAATCACAAACATATATGCACCAAACTACACTACACCTAGCTTCATAAAAAAGCTTAATGAATATAATACATCAGATTTCCATCATTAAAATTATAGTGACTGGTCTGAATACTCCACTACAACAAATAGGATAACTTAAAAAAAATCAATGTGGAAATATCAGAGTTGGAATATTTGAACAACCGGAAGATATACAGATAGATAGATGATATACATGTAGATAGATATATAGATAGATAGATATAGATATAGATATAGATATAGATGGATAAATATAGATATAGATATGGATAAATATATAGATATGGATAGATATAGATATGTATATACAGATACAGATATAGATATATATTTTCCTACACAACAAAAGAATGTACTTTGTTTTAGTCACAAATCAGTTTTTCTCCAAAGTGTATCACATTTTAAATAATAAAGCATGCATAAGTAAATGCAACATATAACACTTTTATAATGTATATTATAAGATCAATGTTCAATATTCAGTGAAGCTAGATATGAATAGCAAAAGAAACCATGGATATCAGTAAGCTGTATAGATCTTGACACATTTTGAATAATCAATGAGTCATAGAATAAATTAAGGAAGAAATAAGATAATATCTAGAGTTAAATGTTGATGCTATCACAAAATACCAGAACTAGGTGACATGATGAATGCAATTCTGTGAAGGGTGTTTACAGTGGTGAAGACCACCTCAGAAAAATAGAACAAGCCAAAATGAATAGCCTAATAAAGAATTGCAAGGTGATAGAGAGAAAAAACAAACTCAAATCCAGAGCTTGTGTAATGAAGAAAATCATAATTCAGAACAACATAAATGAAATGGGGACTGAACAAGTATCAATGAACTAAAGCACTCATTCGTTGGAAGAACAAACAAAATAGATAGACAGTTATACAATATTTCAAAAAAGAAAAGGAGATGCCAGCAAGATAGCCCAGCAGTCTAAAGAACCTGCTTAGGCAAACTTAGGCAGGAGCAGGAGCAGAAGACCGCAGTTTGATCCCAGGCACTACATAATGCTCCAGTCCCACTCTCAGGGAAGATTGAGCCAGCAAAAATGGAAAAAAAAAAAAAAAGAAGAGAAAGTAAAGACAAGAAATGCAATTATAAGTACAAATTATGAAATCACAATAGACACTGGTGAGATCCAAGAAATTATTAGCAAATATTTCACAGACAAGTATGCCAAAAAATTGGAGAAGTCAGAATTTATGAAGAGATTCCAATATATAAAAAAGTTGTCAAAACTAAATCAGGAAGGCATGGAAACCTTAAACAACCCAAGAACAGGCAATGAAGTTGAAACAGTAATAAAAAAGAAAACCTACCAAATAAGAAAAACCTTGGACATGATGTATTCATGCACACACTCTATAAGAACTTCAGGGAATATCTAATCAAAACACTTTTAAACTTTATTTGAAATTAAAAAGGTAGGAGTACTTAAAAGATGACTTTCAGATACTAACATTATTGTACTCCTCAAACCAAGCATCCAACTGAAACAGATATTTAAAGATACATACTCCAATGAACGTAGATGCAAAAGTCTTTAACAAGATATTGGTAAACAGAATGTGACGACTTCAAAGGTCATAGATCATTGCGCAGGGATGCAAGGATGGTTCAACATATGAGAATCAGTTAATTGCATTCACCACATAAACAGAATCAAGGTCAAGATCACATAATCATCGCAACAGATGGAGAAAACATCTATAAAAATATCCAACATCCACTTCTGATAAAACCCATAAAGAAAAAAAAGGGCATTAGAAGGATCTTATCTCAACGTATTTAAGAGCCACTTATGACCACCCTAGTACTTATACTATATCAAATATGTAAAAGCTAAAATCCTTCCTAGTAGAATCAGGACCAAGACAAGAATGTTCATGATAACTACTTCAGCTCCACAAGTCATTGAAACATTAGGCAGAAGAAATATGCAAAAGAAAGAAAGAAAGAAAAAGAAACATTCTTGTGTGCTACTTGCTAACTTACTGAAAAATCAATTAGGAAAACAATATTCTTTATGATACCATCAAAACAAACACATATGTTAATGCAATCAAGAAAATGAAAGACCTCTACAATGAAAATTACATCAATCTGAAAAAGAACATTGAAGAGGGGCAGAAAAATGGAAAATTTTTCCCTGTTCATGGATAGGTAGAACTAACCTAATGAAAATTGCTATATACTCAAAACTGTTTTATAGATGTGAAGCAAGCTCAATCAAAATACCAATGTCGGGCCCAACGGATGGCTCAGTGGTCTAAAGCACCTGCTTGGGAAAGCTTGAGCGGCTTCAGGGACCAAGGTTAGATCCCGGGCACCATATGCTGCGCCAGCCCTGCCCTCGGGGCAGACTGAGCCGGCCATAAAAATGAGTGAATAAACAAACAAAGGTTCTAAAAAAAACAAGAAATATAAAATAAAACAAAAAATTCTAAAAAAACAAAACAAAACAATGTCACAGGACTACTGAAACCAATTTCAGCTTTCTTTCCTTCTTTCTTTCTTTCTTTTTTTCTTTCTTTCTTTCTTTTTCTTTCATATGAAACCGCACTAAATAGCTCAGACTGATAGTGATCACCCTGTTTTAGCCTCCCCAGTGCTGAGATTACAGAGCTGTGCCGCCATGCTCCATTTCAGTGGTCAACACAGCACATCCAGCATTCTGTGGCTGGCTTGGCATGCAGTACCGGGGATTGAACCTAGGTCCTTGAGCTTCGCCAGGCAGACACTTAGACCACCATTCTTTCTCCCTAGCCCCAACTTTAAAATTTGTATGGAATCAAAAGATAACATAAGTAGTCTGGAGTCACAAAGTAATGAAAATGGCATCATAATTACAGACTTGAATTTATACTTTAAAGCTATAATAATTAAAACAGCATGTTACTGGCACAAAATCATTAAAGTGATCATTATATTATGTGTGTTTATTGTCAAATCTCCTACTCAGATTAATAGATTTAGGTTTCCAAAATTAGATAAATAATTAAACATTAATACTTCTTTTCAATAGACCTTAATTTTTTCTTGACTTTTTGCTATATTATTTGTAATTTATTTTAAAGGGAGTATAATAATTGTAAGATATTAGTAATGGTACACATTAAAAACAAGATAAGAGATATTCAACCATATTTCTTTGTATTGCCCATTGCTGTCTTTGATGTAGTTGCTCAGACTACAGATATTAGCATATGGAGTTACTCAAAGTGAAAATTTTAAACATTAACTGCTATTTTGAAAAACTTGGTGAAAATTAGTAAATCAATAGTCTCAGCTATCCTGTACTTGCATGATTTTTCACCTCCTTATTCTATCTTTTCTCTTTTCCCTCATCTTCATTATTTATTCCTCATACTCAGTTTTTTTCCACTTTACCATATCTATTATACCTTTCAGATTTTATTTTTTCTTTCAGGTTCTTACACTAGAGAAACAACATGACATTTACTTATGTGGGTGTGATTTATTTCACTGATGAGTACAGATCCAGTTGCACCCACTTACCTATAAAAGGCTCAAGTTTGGCTTTCTTTATAGTGGACTAATACTCTATTACATAAAAACACCACATCTGTTTTATCCATTCCTCAGGTGATGGCCATTTTGGTTGTTTCCAAGATTTGGCTATGAAAAATTATGCTACTATGAATATAGTATAATTATTTGTCTAACTTGGGCATAGGTACATTGCTGTGATATGATGTTTTCAGTTCTTTTGAAAAAATACCCAGGAGGAGAATAGCTGTGTTGAATAGGACCTTGTCCCAGTTATTCTTCTCTCATTGCTGGGACAAATATCTGACCCCTAAAATGAAAGGTGATTTTTATTTAGCTTACAATTAGTAGCAGTTTTAGTCCGTACTCAGCTAGCTCTAAGGCAGAGCGGCACAGAGCAGCAGTTCATGGCAGGAGCATAGGGAGTGACAGCATCTCAGGCAGCTATCTAACTTCTCTCCCCTCCTATATTGTAGTGGAAATTACCTGCCCCAATGCAGGTGCAGCACCTACACCCTTAACAATCAATCACAAACAACAGATGGTCTCCTGTCACTGCATGAAGCTTGGGTGGGAGTGGGGGACACCTACACACAAGGCACAGCAGACCTCTAATCCTAGTTTCTGAGGAAACACCACACTGATATCCACTCAGATTTGATCCAGTTGGAAGTGGATCATAGAACCTAAAATTCCTCTCCCTCAGTATACAAATGAGAACTGTTCTCTGAGCTTGAGTTATCTACCCTGAAGTTTCACTTGTGAAGCATCCTGATACCTGCAGGAAGGAATGCTATGAAGAGGGACTACATCTGATGATTCTTTTCCCCTGCCTGCCATCAGCTCAGGTTCTTGCTCTAATAACTGCAGCACTTTCATCCAAATACAATTTCTACACATTTGGACATTGTTTATCAAATTAAGGATAAAATAACATTTTCTATAGAATTTTCAATGCTGAGGACTCCTACGTGATTTGAAACTTTGCTAAGTAAAATTTATCTCATTGCCTATCTTTTTTTACAATGACATCACCATGAATTCTGCCCAATAGTTCATTGGTTGGCTAAATACTTCTGAAGTCTGAAGGAACTCAGTGTACCTGCAGCAAAGTTAGCTGGAAGAGTCTCAGGGCTGGTAGGAAAGAGTCAGGAGATGAATTACATGAACACCTATAGTTTCTGACAAAGTATACAGGTTTAATCAAGTACATTCGGTCTTCTCTGAAATAACTTTTGAGGGAGACATGAAAATTTCAAAGGTTTTATGCTTTGATTTTTTAACTTTTTGCAGTGAGTGTCCATTGTGGTAGAATGATGACCCTAGACCTGATCTCTTCACAAAAACTCAAGAAAACCAGGTAACATGAGGCAGGAGAACGCTCATGCCTGTGACAATAAGTGTAGCAGCGCTGAGATGCAGAGAAGGGAAATGTGAAAGTGAGGTCAGGTGATTGTGCTAGGAAGACCCCAGCTTCTTGCCTATAAATGTTGCTGTACTATGAGATTTGAGGGCAAAATACCAAAGATGCTGCCAAATGAAAGAGGAAAAAGCCTAGTGCTCAGGCTTTGGGAGCAGCTAAAATGTGGAATGCCGATGATTTGAAATGGAATAGTGGCCGGGCGTGGTGGCGCACGCCTGTAATCCCAGCACTCGGGAGGCTGAGGCAGGAGGATCGGTGCGAGTTCGAGACCAGCCTGGGCTACAAAAGTGAGCTCAAGGCCAGCCTCAACTGCATAGTGAGACCCTGTCTCAAAAAAAAAAAAAAAAGATGAAATGGAAGAGCTCTGGAGGGCTAGGTAGGCAGCATCTTGGCTCTTGAGTGAGAGCTAAAGGGTGCACTTCAAGAGTTGAAGTACCCATCTAGTCAGACTAAAAGGGTTCTCCTCCAAGCAGGCTCGCTGAGCATTCAGTGCAATTTCAGAAAATAAGATGAACCATTGCACACAGCTCTGCATTTCAAGAACAAATTGGAACTGGAATCTCTTGAACAGAGATAAAATTAGAGCATGCAAGTAACAAACTGTAAACTTATAATCACAATATCTGACAAAATAAAATGTAATATTTTTAATGTGATACAAATCAATCCCAAAACTTCACAACATACACCACTACTTATAGTATAAAATTAAATAAAAAATATTACATATGAAGAAATACAAAAGGTCTCCATAGATTCCACCAAATAAAGGCAGGTACTTTAATTACCTAACAGCAAGTCTGCTATGGAATATCATGAGGCCTGTATCCTGTGGCAGGAGGGCAGATGTGGTGGGTGGATTAATCAGGGGATATAGTCTTAAAGGGGAAGGCAGTTAGAGGAGTAATAGGTTTGCACTCTAGCCCTGTTGCCTACATTCAGCAAAACTTAGCGGTCCAAAGAACTATAGGTCAGTATACAGGTGGTGTAATTTAAAAAAAATCCATGTTGTCCTGATCTAAGGAAATGCTCATGATGGCTTCAAGGCTTTGACATATCTAGCTGACTTTGATGCCGTTGTGAATTCACTAGTATGTCCAAGGTCAAGTAGTAGTGGCTGACAATAAGCTTTCTTTCTATGCTAGTATCTAGATTTCTTAGGGGTCATAAACAATGAAAAATGGTTATGCATACATAGAGAAATATGGAAAAAAGCCATGTTCTTCAACATATGGTTACCTTGTTTGTTGCCTTCTTCTTTTCTTTTTTTTTGGGGGGGGGTCTTTTTTGTTTTTTAGTTAAGGGTTGTTTTTGTTGGTGGTGCAAAGACTGAACCTAGAGCTTCCAGCTTGCTAATTTAAAAATTCCCATCCTCTCTTGAATATATGGAACCAGGATATATTTCTACTAAAATATAGTATGCCTTCTTTCTGCAGGTACAGAGTAATTTATTAACAAGTACTGCCTTAATAATTTTTTAAAAAATTAAAACCATCGTCTATATACTATTAGATCTTTGTCCAATGAAATTAGAAATCACTGACAAAAGAAACCACAGAAAGCAGGGAAGCAATACAGAACTGACAACGCACTTTTAAGCAACAAATAGGTTGCAGGTAGAATTTAGAAAATTTTATAAGTTAATTACAATGTTTATACAACTGCTTGTGACCTCTGGGAAGCTATGGAAGAAGTTCTAATAGGGAAGTTCATTAAAATTAATGCTTATATTAAGAAAATAGTAAGCAGAAATAAATAATCTTTTTAGTGACCTTAAAATTTTTGAGAAAAAAAATGAGGTCTGATCTGAATTTGAAAGGAAAAAGAGGGAGATCATAAGGATTAGAGTGGAAGTCAATGAAATCAAGACAAAAATAACCAAAACTACAAATAATCACTACATCAAAGAACTTTTTTTAAAAAGAATAAATAAAATTTATAATCCTTACGCAAGCTTACCAAGAAAAAGAAGAAATAACAGACATCATAGAAATTCAGAAATAGTAAGTAGAATGAAAAAGTGAATTTCAGACAATTGGAAAAACTTGAATAAATGGAAAGACTTCTTGACAGATAAATTAACTAAAACTAAGAAGACAAAAAAAAAAACACAAATAATACAATGAAAAGCAATAAAATTGGGGGAGTAATAAAAAAAATCTATCAGAGAATAATATCCCACAAGTTGAGAGATTCACTGCTGAATTCTACAAAATCTTCAAGTATGTTATTTCATCTATTTCTATAGTCAGGGTTTGCATGGGGAAAGAATACAAGATGCAAAATTTGTAAGATTATTTTATAATAGTTACACAAAGAGTCATGTAAAAGCAGTGCAGGAAATCTACCCACACAATAAAGACCAAAGTAATCCAACCAAAAGCCTACAACCCATGACAATATCCTGTGTGAGTTCAGCTGAAGACCTGCAACCCATAACTATGCCTCCCATAAAACCAACCAGAGATTTAAATCCCGTAACAATGTCTCATACAGGCCCGTTTCATGGGTCAGCACTGGGAAGGCCCAAAGGCTAGTGGTAGACGCAAGAAAGTCTGCTCATGGAATGAAGGATCTGTGCTAGAATGCTGGGGAATCAGAACTCAAGACAGGAAGCAGCATTCAAAATAAGAACTAGATCCCTGCCAGAAGGCGCCATGCCATTCTCAGTGACAGTGATGTTCCAAAGTCCTCTACAATACGAACAGCTGACCTCCTAACAGGAAAGTCACTTTTAGAAGCTCCTCCAGGAGACTGAATATGCACCCTCTTCCCCTCCAGATCCAGGAGCAATGTTCAAGTAAGAATAAAGCTCCCTCAAAATGAACTAGCACCATTTTCAGTGACAGCAAGGTCCTCGCTACTTTTATAAAGAGTTCATTGGGCCATTCAGGAGAGACAACGACTGAAGAAGAATAAATAGCTACATGCCTCTCCTTTTTCTCAGTTTTGACTCTCAAGCTACCAGCAAATGTCCTCAGGTGGACCTTCCATACCACACCCAGCACCACAGTGGTTCAGTTCAACTTCATTTTATAAATTGACAACCAATTATCAATTAATCACACCTATATTTCTCAAGCTCTTTTTTTTTTCTTTTTAAAAAATATTTGAATGTAATACAAGTAGATATAAGTACAGAAAATATAGGAAGTATTTTCCTTATTTCTATGAAAAATAAAATTTCCTAACAAAATAGAGAGCTACAATACTTAATACACTGTGTATCATCATTTTCATTGTATCTAGGGTTCAAATCATGGACAGAAATGACTCTTCTACAAAGAAGGAACACATAAAAGCACAAAATATTCTCTTCAATGAACTAAGGGGAACTAGTAATATAAATGAAACAAATTAGCACATATATTAAAATATTTTTCAAACAATGAGACAGATAATTTGGGGGATTCTTTGTATTTCTTTCTCCTTATTTATCTCACATTTTGCCCTTCCCTCCTTCTTTGCTTTTATTTTTAGTTTCTTTTTT
>PVJA010050041.1:0-13469 GCA_004027025.1 Myocastor coypus | reverse complement strand
CTATAACATAGGTACTGGGCTTATCATCACTGGCTTTCTGAGTATCAAATATCTTTGACTTAGCTTGGAAATGATATTTTCTGACCATCATTGATATTCTGATAACTTTCCATACAATGTGATATAAGCAGTTACACAATTTTGACACAGATATTTGGAAATTCAAGGAGATACAAAATTGTAGCCTGTCAAGAATATGATTTTTGGCCCAGTCTCTTATTTTCAAGTACTACTCTTGAGAGAATGACAGTAACTGAGTTTACACCAGGTAAACCACGAAGTGACTGGAAGCAGACAAAGCAGAAAACATATCAATAGTAAAACCATACACTTATGTACACAGGATGAATCAGATATTGGTCTCAAGAACCTTCAAAAGGTTCAGCATATTGATTATAGCACAATGTAACGCTAAAATTATGTTTGGAATACATGTCACTCTTGTCTTTTTGATATGTACTGCTCCTGGTGTAATAGTTTTTTAATCACATTCTATAGAGATTTATTAGAATATCAATTATTGATGGAAAATACCAGTTCCATGTTAAGTCTAAGGCATTTGATATTCAGAAAGACAGTATTGTTAAGCTGAAGCACCTATGTTATAGAGTAATAGTATCGTTAAGCTTCTCTTCTGGAGGGTTAACAACTTAAGTTTGCAGACCAAAAAATTAGAGAAAAAGAAGGGCTACAAGGACAGCTAATATTTTTGCCCTAGCCCTTCAAGGTCAACGAGGACTCTGGACATAAGAGAACCTGTACTGTAACATCCTATAACTCAGCAGTGTCCCAAATTTTCTGTTCAAGGAGATTATGGCACCACAGAGGAAAGTGATCGATGATGTACAGTGTGCCTAAGAGAGTCACTTAGAGAGCAAACATTTTGTCATGCTATCACAGAAATCAAATTGGTCAAACAACAGGTATGACTCATCCAGACAGCTGACAATGACAAAAGTTCTACAAAACACTGTACGTGGTTTCAAAGTAAATCCTGAGGGGATTTGACTACCTTGTCAGATACAAAAGTTATATGTTTTGTTATGTAGTCCTTGCTTTAACTTGGACTTAACCACCCAGCAGAAAAGTATAACCATGAGGCATAAAAAGTAAAGCCAGATTAGTATGCTGAGCTGTAAATGGCTCAAGTCAACAGCTTCTGACATTACCAGCTCACTGATAACCCACTACTATTATGGAATATTGGACTATGTATACAACTACTTTCTGTTAATTTAATGAAAAGAAATATTTGTACAAATAGTATTTAGAAAAGATATCCTGTCTGCATCTTGTGCTCTCAACAACTACTATGAAGACAAACAATATGCATTGTATTCATTATTGTGGCTGTCCTACTAACATGTTTTGAAACTGTCTCATTTTTATTTATTATTAAAAATGAAAATAAAAATTGAAGCAGCAAAGTGAAAATCCCCAAGCACCTCACTGATGCTTCGAGAAAAAGCTGCAGAAACCAGGACATCAGAAGGGCAAGATCTTCTACACAGAGAAAGAGAGATACCAGATTTCAGAGCAGCACAAAGTGGATCAGACTCATGCTGAGAACTAATACTTAACCCAGGTCTATCACCATGCACTAAACTAAAGTCAAAATGAATTAAAGATCTAAATATTAAAAGAGAAACATTAAATCTCCTAGAAGAAAAGGTGAGAGAAAATCTTGAAGACACTGGGGTAGGCGATGAATTCATGGACAAAAATCAAAATGCACATTTAAAAGTTGGAAGAATCAAAACCTTGGACCTCCTCTGGCTAAAAAGTTTTTACATCTCAAAAGAAATTACCAACAACAAAGTCAAAAGACAACCCACAAATTTTGAAAATATTTTAACTAATAAGCATTCAGACAAAGGTCTTATATCTAGAATCTATAAAGAACTAAAAATCATTAGGGTGCCAAAATTCAAAGACCCAATCCAGAAATGGGCATCTGAGGTGAACACACGCTTCTCAGAGAAAGAAATTCAGCAAGCCTACAAATACATGAAGAAATGCTCCACTTCACTAACAATTCATGAAATTCAAATTAAAACAACACTTAGATACCATCTCACCCCCAGAAAGAATGGCTTTCCTAAAGAAATCGAGCAACAACAAACATTGGAGAAGCTGTGGAGAAAAAGGAACCCTTCTCCACTGCTGGTGGAAATGCAGATGGGTGCAACCATTATGGAGAGCAGTGTGGAGACTCCTCAAAAAGCTAGAACTTGAAATCCCATTCAACCCAGCTATCCTCCTACTGGGAACTTTCCCAGAAGAACTAAAAATGTCATACCGTAGTGATATCTGTGCACCTATGTTTATAGCAGCCCAATTTATATGAGCCAGATCTTGGAAACAACCAAAATGCCCATCATTTGAAGAATGGTTGGGAAAGATGTGGTACCTTTATATAATGGAATATTACTTAGCTATAAAGAATGATAAACTAGAAGACTTCATATATAAATGGATGTATCTTGAAGATATACTCATAAGTGAAATAAAACAGATCTACATTTGAAAATATCGTATAGTCTCCCTACTGTAAGATCTTAAAAGAGGAAATACAAATGGAGAGACATAACAGCTGAGTGGAAATCAAGGACTTAAGGGTTAAATAATGAAGTGACTGCAAGTAGAAAAGATAGGAAGCACAGCAGGGGCAAAGCCATGCACTTATATACACAAGATGAGTTAGATAATAGTCCTAGGAACCTCCAAAATGTTTTTGACACTGAGGACAGCAATGTGTAACAGTAAAAATATGCTTGGAATGCCTGTCATTCTGGTCTTTTAGATGATTGCTGCTTCTCATGTAATTTTAGTTACTGCTATACTATTTTTAAAGTAAATGGTTGGCTTAATGCAAAGCATATCTTAGCCACTAGCAAAACTCTTGAACAAAATATCAGTAGGATATGTGAACATATATATATAAGCATTAACCGCTAGCAGCCAGTCTGGTCCTATGAAGAATAAATCATGCGATTTGAACTTACTATCATTTTCTGCAAGGTTGGCATAAAAGATTAATTTCAGTTGTAACATTCAGTTGAATATTTTAGTGATGTGCTTACAAATTAGATGAAGAAATGTGATCTGGGGAATTTGTAATTGAGGGAACTAATACCTTGGTGAAAAACAACAGCAAAAGAGTTTTGACTAATCCGTCAAATTCAGTCACAACAAATTATCTATATTTGTGTGCACAACAATTTGGATGGAAATTTTTCAGACAAACAAAACTTGGGTAAGTAATTAATATGATTTAAAGCATAATCAAGATCAGAACTATGCAGCAGCCTATGCTAATGCCTTTAATAAGTTTTAAAATTTTAAAGAAAAAAATCTTAAATATTACCTAATGATCCCAAACTACAAATAAAAGTAGAAAATGTGCCCTAACTAAACATGCCTTTCCAATTTTGTTAAGGTGCTTCGCTGCAATTTTGGAACAGCACCGATTTTCTAACAATCCAGAGAGGAAAACAAGAACAACAACAAAGACAGTGCTGCAAACTACAGCAAGATGCATACTGAGAAATGAAAGCACATTAGACTGACCCTGCCAAGAGCCTGCGAGCAACTTTACTTACTTACAGTATGAAGCCTGAGACAAAAAGAAATGAGGAAAAAGAGGGAGACTGGAGGGAAGAACTCAGAGCAGCAGTCAGAATGACTGCGAAGACCAGGAGGGCAATGACAAAGGACTTCAGGAAAGTGCCACCACCTGAAGCACTTTCAGTGCAAGAGCCACATTACTAGTCCACATCTTAGACTGAATCTGTGGAAGCGCAGCCCCATGAATCACACTTCCAATGCTGTCCTTGTTACTGGACAGGAAGAGGCCATCTTTTCAAGCCCTGCTCTAATCGAGAAGATAGAGGTCTCTTCCCTGCTGCCGTGGTGTTGGCCACTATAAAGGACAATGAAAATAGAACAACTCACATCCTGTGTCATGGCAGGCATGTAAAAGGTTTCAGTGATAAGCTAGACATAAACTTTCCGACCTACACATTTAACACACGCAGTTGTGCATTTAGGCAATACCTGTGTGCTCCAAGGGGAGGATAGTGGAATGCTGTGAGCACTAAGGAGTAGCAGGCACCTTCTGTCCAGGCTTGGAGCAAATGGGGTGCAGCAGCACTGGGCAGGCAGCCTGAGCTTTCTCTCCATGCAAGGCAGTGTCTTTATCTGGACAGTACTTAAATCATTTAAAGTACAGAACAATAACATGGCAGCACTTGATCTCTTCTGCTCACCCTTCTGGTCCGCCTCTATCTTCTTCTCCCTGGACTTCCCTGGGAGGTGGGAAGTGTAGACTTCCACAGGCTCCTCTGTTCCATGATCCTGACAGGACAGGAAAGGTAGCAGAGAGGAGCTCAGCATGTCCTGCTCACTCCTATCCTGCAGGTTACCCAATTTGTCCCTTTCATTGCCCCCAAACCAGTCCTATCTGGGACCCTCTGTGCACTCCTCTCACATTCCTCTCTGAACTTTTTGAGCAGTCAGTTGCTGCTACTATTGCCAGCCCTGGGGGCTACAGGATCCACAGCTTCAGAAGCACCCCTCTATCAGGCTCTGCACAGCTGTAGTAGGAATGTACCATTGTCTCTTTTGCAACAAGGCCCTGGCCCATGCAATGCCTCCTAGCGGTGGTAGCTGGAGTCTTAGCAAGGCTAAAATACAAGTCTGCAAGAAAGATTGAGACACTGGAGGCCTCCAATGAATCCAGGCTGACTAGAAAAGGTCTCAGGTGAGCAAAGAGTTTAAGGGATGCCCAGAAATGGCACATAGGAGAGCATCTGTCCAGGGCTGGCCCTGTCCTATACATACTGTGATCTGCATATTTAGGGTTAGGAGGTAGATGTGTAAAGTACCCCCTTGCTCAGGTAACAGCCCCTACTTTAAACTGACTCTGAAGTGCTGCTCCAAGCTAAAGTGAGGATTCTGTAGCCATCCAGGCACAGAGAAATCAGAAGGTTCACCTGCCCAGGCTTCTGTCTTACTGCCACCACTGCAACTCTCCCACAAGCTTCCAAATCCCAAGCCAATCTTAGTCCTCCAGGAACTCTAATGAGTTCCAGTAGACAGTCTCTAGCATACTGTATAACATGTGGCAAAGCAATCTCAACATCACGGGTAACATGGTTCTTCAGGGAAAGTGGGGCACTGAGTTTATTTTCTGATTGCATCGTGCTCCCTTTCCCTCTGCATCTGGCCTCCCTCACTTTGTTTCTTAGCAACAGACTCCAAGCTGAGCCCACAGAAGGCACCATTGGGGTTAGAAGATGGCGGAGGAGGTGGTTCCTCCATGGCCAGTGATCCATAGTCGGGGAACAAGCAGGCAGAGAACTTTTTCAAGAAGGAAGAGGGCCAAGAGATGGAGGGAGGGACGGGGAAGGAGAGATGAAAAGAATTAAGACCTGCTATGTGCATATGCCAACGCCCCCCCCCACAAAAATGAAATCATTTTATATTGCGAATGTGTGCTAATAAACATAATTTCTATACTAAAAACTAGAAAGGACTGTGTCTCAGCGTTACCAATGGCTGTGTCTCCCTAGGATCACCTCCTGCCTATCAAACTACAAGGTTGCCATGCCCTTTTCCGCTTTTCATTTCTCCTTTCTGTGCAACTTCCCTCTGATCCTCCTAAACTCGCATTCATTCCTTAGGTAGAGGAAGAAGTCAGTAATCTCTCTTTGCCTTGGAGCTGTCCAGAAGGCTTCTCCGCAGTCACCACATGCACCTACTAAGAACTGAGCCATCCTGCAACTGGACCCTGACATTTCAAAGCCTTGAATTCCTAAATCAGACCTCCACATCCTGCTGCTCTCACAGTATGGGGGAGGTACCATGACTGTTTCTCAAGACAGCCTGCTGCTGGCTGGCAAATCCATCAATCAATCATCACTGCAGACCTGCAGCTTCTGCTGCTGCAGCACGCACGTAATGGGTACTCAATATATACTGAAGGCTAACCAACTCTGGCTTCAGTTAATTCTGAGTGCTCATGAACAATGAAGCAGTTTGAGAGGGGAAAAAAACTGCCTCAAGACTGTCTGCTAGTAAGAATTGGGTCAACAGATTCTTCCTAGGGAAAACTAGCATGAACTGAAGGTAGTCTCAAGTTTTGATTTTTAATCTTCAAATCACTTTTCTGATATGAGCCAAACACTGAAGTTCTAATTCATATGCTGACATCCTAGCCCCCAACGAGGAGACTGGTTTTGGAAATGTAGTCTTCAGAGAAGTAATTAATTAAAATAAGGAGAGTACAGAGCAGGCTGGCCCAATGACTGATGTCTTTCTATGCAGGGGTTAGAGCATGGCCAGGCCCGAAGGAGAGACTAAGAGAGAACAGGGACAACAGCCCACTCACAGGTAGAGGAAAATTCAGGCCAGTAACATTTCACTCCGTGCAGCTTCTGAAGCTAGGAGACGTAAGCTTTTTTATTTAAGCCACTCCACCTGTGACATCTGCTGCATCGGCTGGCTAAACTAATACGTTTTTCCATAGCCTTCTAGAAAATAAGGCTAGCAGGATTTACAGAACTTTCATGAACCCGATGACAATCTCTACAGTCACTTTCTAGAATCTTCTCAAAGACAAGTCCAGACAAATGCTTGCAGGTGGTTGCCAGACATTCACGGACCTTTTCTATCAAATACCCTGAAAGTGTAAGCATGACAGTGTGCTGAGCTAGCACTGAAAGACTCAAAATGGGGTGACTGGTGTAACTCTGACTCTCCTTCTGTTTACAGTTTAATAGTAGATAATATATTGTAACAGGAAATCCCCTCCCATGTGCCACCAGCATGACTCAGTTAGTTGCCTGGTTAATATTCTGGTTACAGTATCTTAAAAATGCCTGGTCACTGTGATGCGTAGCTGGCCACTGGGACACATATTGTAAGACCTGATCCCCAATTGATAATCCATTCTGCATCTGTACTTCCTGCTTAATTCTCACTAGAAATAAGCCCTAGACTACCAGAGATCAGGTCCTGATATTTTGTAAATGATATAAAGCAGTGCTCATCAACATAAATAAATCTACCTCTAAATCCTGGGTGTCATTTTGGTGTTTCTGCTTGCTGTTGAATCCAGCGTGTTGGCCAGGAAGACTGACCATGCTGCCTTCTTTGGTCACGGGTTTTGCTCCTCATACATGGAACAAGGACCTCTCCAGGTCCCAAAGGGAAGGTGTGCCCTTCAGATTTTTCTCCAGTCCCCTCAGAAGTCTGGGGGATTCCTGGATCACCACTTAAGCAGCTCACATCAGACCCCAAAGAAAGCAGGACACAGTCTGTCTGCCTGCCTACCCGATACTGGTAAGACCCCAGGGGACACCCTAGTTAATCTGTTTGTCAGTCCTGCTCAGATGAAGCAGGAGTTTGACTAACGCCTGTTGGGACCACCCTTAAAGGAAGAGGGCTGGAATGTTTAACCCCTGAGTGTCTACTGAATGAAAGCGTAAGTGAAGCAGACAGCGTAAGCAACAGGCTGCTCTGTGCGCTGAGACGGAGGCACTGCTCACGGCTGCCGACTGGGACCTCACTTGCAGCTGCATGGCAATGGGCATGTGGCGTGGTGGAGGCCTCCCACCTTCCTTAGCTAAGTCACACCTAAGTCCCAGCCAGGTGGGCACCAGAATGGTTTCTCTCTGAGGGACGCTCACCCTTGGATGCGTGATCATTCAAAGGTACAGAGCACACATATAGGAAGTCAGAGATAGAAGAGAATTAGTCCAAACTCACAGTCCTTGATTATAGGAAAAAGGACTTTTGCACAGTTAAAGAATGAGACTGAACTGCTTCCTTCACCTGAAAGAACAAAGGAAAACAGGCACATTCTTCCTGGCAACTTCACCTTGGCATCCTCACCGCTGCCGCAGTTGATGCCAACACCTATATCCTCACTACCCACTCCCAACTTGCCTATTTCCAGCCAGGCTGAACTCGCTCCAGCTAGCCATTGCCTGGAGGCCCGCTTCCCTGAACCTTCTGCTTCATGGCTATGCCTATCCTGGTCAGATGGGGTCATCTAATGCCCACCTTAATTGAATGACAGCAATTTCTTCTGAGATCCACATTTTGACTGAGGAAAAACTGGACTGTCAGCCCTGACAAATGGATTGCCATGGCCTTTCACAAAGTTCTCCCCACATAAACAAAGCAAGATTGCCAAGTACTGCAAGCTCAAGCTGCTACACTGGCACCTATACCTTTCCAACCAGCTCAGGACTCAGCATCTGGGTCACTGGCCCAAATCTCCCATTCCATACCTTAACTGAGAAGACAATAAACGTTTGTAGAGTCTTGTTGTGAAAATACATCCCAATATATGGCCTACCCTTAATCATTGGCAGCAACAATGGGCCTGCATTTGCAGCAAAGATACCTATCGATTGCATAAATAAAAATTACATATAGGGAGCTGGGGAGATTGCTCTGAGGCACAAGTGCCTGCAGGGCAAGTGCAAGGTCGTGAGTTTGAACCCCGGTCCCACAAAAAAAAAAAAAAAAAAAAAAAAAAAAAAAAAAAAAAAAAAAAAAAAAAAAAAAAAAAAAAAAAAAAAAAAAAAAAAAAAAAAAAAAAAAAAAAAAAAAAAATTACATATAGCACACAAGCCACGATCTGTAAAATGCTGAGAAAATGAAACACAACCCTGCTGAAACACCTTGTAACTACCTCTTCAAATGTTTAACTAAGGCCCAGCCAGATAGCTCAGCAGGTTAGAGCACCTGCTTAGGCAGATGCAGAGACTGGAGTTCAATCCCTGGCATGCCGTGCCAGCCCCACCCCGGGGCATTCTGAGATGGGGCATGGCAGCATACACCTGTAATCCCAGCTCTTGGGAGGCTGAACACAGGCGAATCACTACAAATCCGATTTGTGCAGCGAGACCCTGTAGACCCTCTACTGAACACAAAAGAAAAATAAAATAAATTTAGCTAAAAGATCAGTGATACCTGTAGGCACTCCTACATACACACATACAACACAGGTGCATATTAATTACCTCTACAAGCTTCAGAAAACCACTTTAGATTCACTATTGCAGAGTTTACCTGACCAGACAGCTCACTCCGAAGAGACAATGCACTGAAACCTGCTCTCATTATTCAGAATGCTAACCAGTCCACTTACAGCTAAAACCCGAGAACATTGTCACAGGATTGCTGTGTACCTATTCCCCTTGGTTTTTGTGCAGGCTGCTTACCCTAGTCTTCAGTATCCATGGATACCAATAAAATATTAATGTTGTACCTCATTGTTTCAAGAACAGAGACAAGATAAAAGTCTCTTTGGGTTCAGTACAGGCATATTTTTAAAAATATTTTTGAGCTCTGGTTGGTTGGACTTCAGGATATAGAATACACAGACCATCACACACAGCTACATTGCAGAACAATATTTTTGAAATAACTATACAGCATTGCAGGATGTCGCAAAGACAGTCAGAGAGATCAGCCATGGCAACAAAGCCTGAATATACTTTGACTCAAAATTACAGTGCAATAATTTGAGGAGAGGGCTCCCAGGAAGATGGGAGAGTGGTAAACAGCAACAAGTCAACCTCTCTGAGATTCAGAATCCAGGCACTAGAGTATAACAACGTTGGGGACAAAGGAGAGAGATGGATCATCAGACTAAGGAAGAATCTGAAGGGGAAATTGGAGCCCTAGAAAAATAGGTAAAAAGGTAAAAATGAGCAAGCTTGGTATGCTTAAGTATTTTGCCAGTGTAGCATTCTGGAAAATCCTGATGAAAATAATCAGGATATGAATGAAATGAGCACAGATAAAATGCATTTTACATTATAACAGCATATGATCTGTGCCCATAACGTAGTTTCAGCAGAATGAAGCTGGAGCTGAGAGGGCCTGTGTCCCCAAAATACATCCCGCACAGCTGAAAGCACTGCGCAAAGGCAGATAATGATTTGTCTGGGCGTGAGAATGCATTCAGGGGCAGCTGGGGCTGTGCCGCCTACACCACAGGCAGGGGCATCGCCTGCGCCCCATCACAGCCTCTGCTAGGAGGGTGGTGTGGTCAGAGGATGAGCTGCGGTGGAATTCAAAGAAGAGCTGCTCTGCTGTTGTGTGATCTTCTGGCCCTCGGTTCCCTGGGCGCCTCTTCTTGGCTATGTGACTGACTGCGCAGGTCAAAGGGCAACATAATCACTGCAGTCCGGGCCTCGGGAGGATGGGAAGGTGTGCAGTCAGGAAGTGATCATGCGGCCTTTAAGGCAGAGGCAGAAAACAGAACCATGCCTCAGAGACACCACCCTAGCCTGGGCTTCATCCGCCCTCTGCTGCGCCCAGGTCTCCAAACCTCCAGCTCTGCACAGCTCCCAGGCTTTTTCAGCTCCATGAACTATTGACTGCCGGATTTTAGTTTTAAACTACTTTGGGAAGGGTGCTTCATCCTAGCATATTTTCGCACATACACACACTATAACCCACTAAGAAATAGAAGATTTCTTAATAGATGAACATTTTCCCCATAAGATCTAAGTTTCTATAATAGCTTAAATACTTTTAGAGCAAAAACTTCCATTCCTAATTGCTAGATATATTTCCACATGAAAACATAGTTATTTTTATTTAAAATCCATTTGATAATGAATACCACATATTAATGCCAATTAAACTCCAGAGAGATTGATTCCACTTTGTTATTTTCTGGAAGAAAAAAGATATCTGTCAGTAGGCTAAATAATTGCCTGATTGATAGGAGCTGACATTCATTGACCGGGAGACAAACTAAGCACTGTGCTTCCCTGCCACATACATCCTTCACGGTGACCTTCTCAGTGTGTACTGTTAGAAAACCATCATATTGAGAAGACTCATGGGCAGACTAGCTAAGCAATTTGCCTAGGGTTACAGAGCAATTTTCTTTTCAGTACCAGGGATCAAACTCAGCACCTTGCACCTCCCAGGCAAGCACTTATGCCACTGAGCTATCTCTCTGGCCCAGAAGGAATTAATCAGCAAGCCTAGAACTGCCCCCCAGAATATCTCTCCAAAGCACATACCCTGAAATAATTCCCGTTAACTCTTGAGATGTTGATTTTGGCTTTTACAAAAAAGTAAGAATCTGTACAGTTGTTAAAGACTCTTGCAAAGACACTCTGGAAGGTAGGAAGTAGTTATAAATAAGTGATGTCAACCTAAAAATGCACATAGAGCAGAAGGCGGTGGAGCCATGACGTGGAATTGGCACAGGTTTCACTCATCTGTGTCACTTTCACTGAACACACTCCAGCAACTTCTGTTATTCACGTGTGGGTGATGGTGGATTCACTTGAAGGACAGCTCCCCTGACTACTCTACTGATGTCCTGTTCCCACTCACCATCACCCTGCATCTGGCTGGACTGTAACATCTCCTCCTAATTCAAGGTCACCGCAATGCCTACGTTGATCTCGCTTCACTCGCTCAGTTAAGCCTTTACTTTTACTTAACTGGAGCTCTGCATTCTACCCTATTCCCAAAGGTCTTGAGGAACCATCTAAAAATCTTCTCCAACATTATTTATGCATGCTGTGGCCCTAATACATATCTGAGCTTAACTTTGTTCCTTCTGATCATCTCTAGGCTTTGTGTTTGTTGGCTTGTTTGTTTGCTCCTGTTCTCCTGAATCTTTATTCATATTCCTTCTCTCACTGCATCCTGAAGTAGCCTCAGAATACACTGCACTGCTCATGACAGTGGTAAACACATGCACTTTCTGCGTAGATATTTTACCCAGACAAACAGCTGTGCGAAATAGCTGCTAATGCACACATTCAATTTACAAAATATTCATTCTGTGCTCTGGAGAAACCCAAAAGCATCAGTCAAGGAAAGCAGCTAACGTCCCTCCAAGTAAAAAGCACTATCATTCACTTTAAATGGTAACATGCCAATCACATTTTACTAGACATGTTGAAAAACACATGCTAAATTTTCTAAAATCAAGCTGTTAGGCTTTTGTGTTACTCTGAGAGATATACTTTAAGGAAGGAAAGTCCGCGTTGGAGGTAAAATGAAGCAGGAATATAGCAGGGAGAGACACAAAGAGCAACAAGAGAGTGGAACTCATTCAGCAGTCATATATAATTGTCCACACAGGGATATGCACCCAGTTACAAAATGCCAGGCACTTAAAGCATCCCACCTTCCAGGCTGGAGTTGGCCCCAACACTGTTAGGATTCACAGCCCATCAACACAGTGTCTTGATCAAGCAATGCTCGTACTCACCACTATAAATGATGGTACACGTGCGCCATCAACTGTCAACAAGGGAAAGGGAAGCATGTTCATCCAGTCCACACACGGGTCCCAAGGAGCAGCAACAGCCACTGCTGAAGATTGCTGAGCACAAAAACCAATTCCTGAACACCTTGGGACATTTCAATCACAAATTTTATCTAATTTAGTGTAATGTCATAATTGCTCAAATGAAAAATTTACATTTGGGGGGCCCAGCAGGATGACTCAGTGGTCTAAAGTGCCTGCAGGCGGCTACAGGGACCGCGGTTCGGTCCCTGGCACCACATGCTGTGCCAGCCCTGCCCTCAGGGCAGGCTGAGCTGGCCATAAAAATAAATAAATGAACAAACAAAAGTTCTGAAACAAGAAACTAAAATTAAAAATTCTTTAAAAAAAAAAGAAAAATTTAAGTTTACATGTATTATTTATCTCCTCACACCATATCTAATTTATCAGTAAATCCTGTTGACCCTATTTTCAAATTACGTGCTACTCCACTTCTCACCAGTGCCAAGCTCACCCATCCTCACTCCAACCCACTTCTTCCTCTCATGGAAATGGTTGCAATAACTCCCATTCCATGTGGTTCCCCTGCTCCAACTTCTAAACCCTGGGATACATTCTCAACATAGCGGCCAGAATAATCCTTTGCCAACACGATAAAAGGGGGATGTCATTCTTTTTTCCTAATATACAAGGACTCATATCATTCAAAATAAAAGTTAAGGAGGGCCAGCCAGATAGCTCAGCTGACTGAAGCACCTGCTTAGGCAGAGGGCAGCAGGCAGGGTTCAGTCCCCAAGGTGTGGTACCAGACCCACTCCTCATGGCGACTGGGACTGGGCATGGTGGCACATGCCTGTAATCCCAGAGTTTGAGAGACTGAAAGCAAGACAATCACTATGAGTCTGATCTGTATAGTGAGACTCTGTAGACCCTGTACTAAATACATTTTTAAAAATTAAAATAGATTTGCCTACTCTATTCTTTTCCCTACCATGCTCTTTTCTCTCTCTCTCTCTCTCTCTCTCTCTCTCTCTCTCTCTCTCTCTCTACCTATCTATCTCTATCTCTCTCTATCTCACTTTAATTCCAAGTTCATATATGACCTACTAGAGAAGCCTTCCCACCTGAAGAGACAGAGCGACAGAGAGAGGGGGAGAGACAGAGAGGAGACGAGAGGAGAGGAGAG
>PVJA010050040.1:0-13472 GCA_004027025.1 Myocastor coypus | reverse complement strand
TTGAGCTCACTTTTGTAGCCCAGGCTGGTCTCGAACTCGCACCGATCCTCCTGCCTCAGCCTCCCGAGTGCTGGGATTACAGGCGTGCGCCACCACGCCCGGCCTATACATATAGTCTTTTTGAGACAGGGTCTCATTATGCAGTTCAGGCTGGTCTTGAGCTCACTTTTGTAGCCCAGGCTGGTCTCGAACTTGCACTGATCCTCCTGCCCCAGCTTCCCAAGTGCTAGGATTACAGGCATGCGCCACCATGCCCAGCAAAACACACAAGCTTTTTCTTATTTTAAAACTTCATTTATTTATCTATTTATTTTATGGCCAGCTCAGCCTGCTCTGGGGGTGGGGCTGGCGCAGCATGTGGTGCCGGGGATCAAACCGCGGTCCCTGTGGTTGTCTAAGCTTGCTTAAGCAGGTGCTTTAGACTGCTGAGCCGTCTCACTGGCCCAACGAGCTTTAAAAAAAAAATGGCTGTTTTAATACTTTCATTGCTCCCAAACACATGCTACAGTTAGCCCTCAAAAGATAATTGATGCCGGGCATGGTGGCGCAGGCCTGTAATCCCAGCATTTGGGAGGCTGAGGCAGGAGGATCCATGAGTTTGAGACCAGCCTGGGCTACAAAAATGAGCTCAAGGCCAGCCTGAGCTGCAGTGAGACCCTGCCTCAAAAAGACAAAAAAAAAAGAAAAAAGATAATTGAGGGCTGGCCAGATAGCTCAGTGGATTAAAGCGCCTGCTTAAGGCAGACAAAGGGGCCTGTGGTTTGATCCTGGGCTTGACACGCACTGAGACTGCACACCCAGTGGTGTGCGCCTGTAATCCCCGCATTTGGCAGGCTGAGAACAGGAGGATCACTATGAGTCCAATCTATGTAGTGAGACCCTGTAGGCCCTTTACTAAATACATTAAAAATAAATAAACAGGCTGGAAAATGTAAGTGCCTAGTCTAAGTGCCTGGCAAGGGCAAGGACCTGGGTATCACACACTGTGCCCATCCCAAAACTGATCATGGTGGCATAAGCCTGTAATCCCAGAGCTGGGGAGGCTAAGGCAGGAGAATCACTACAAGTTTGAGGTGTGTAGCAAGACCCTGTACCAAAATAAAGATTAAAAAAAAAAAAAAGTAATTCACAAATGAAATAGGACCGGAGCCCGGCAGGATGGCTCAGTGGTCTAAAGCGCCTGCTTAGGAAAGCTTAGGCAGCTGCAGGGACTGCAGTTCGATACCGGGCACCACATGCTGCGCCAGCCCTGCCCTGAGGGCAGGCTGAGCCGGCCATGAAAATAAATAAATAAAACAAAAGTTCTGAAACAAGCAAAAAAATAAAATAAAAAAATTCTTAAAAAACAAAATATCCGGGCGTGGTGGCGCACGCCTGTAATCCCAGCACTTGGGAGGCTGAGGCAGGAGGATTGGTGTGAGTTTGAGACCAGCCTGGGCTACAAAAGTGAGCTCAAGGCCAGCCTGAACTGCATAGCAAGATCCTGTCTCAAAAAGACAAAACAAACAAACAAACAAAACAAATGAAATAGGACCCAGTACTTTGAGGAACCAGTGGGTTACAGAACTGTGCCAGGGTGGCAGGGTGGAAGTTGCCAGGCTGCTCATCAAGATCAGAGGTGTGGGGTTTTTTATGGTACTGGGGATTGAACTCAAGCCTGTGCTTGCTGGGCAAGCACCTATTCTACTGAGCTATCTCCCGGCCCTGTGAGTCTCAGTCTGGTATGCTCCTCACCTGCTATGTGGCTTAGCTCGCCCTCTACAGCAAAGGGAACAGCAGCCACCCAACACAGCAGGGGTGAAAAATGAGTAAAGCACAAAGCCACTTTCGCCTGGCACGTGGCCAAAGGGGACTGCTGAGCGGCTCTGGCATTCACGCACGAAGGTGCAACTCGGAAGCAGCATCTGAACAGTGACTTCGGTGGTGCAGGAAGAGCCGATCTTTCCTTGAAGACTGGCCTTCTACAAAGCCTCTTTTCTTTTTTTTTTTGGCACTAGGACTTGAACCCAGGACCTTTGCACTATGCTATGGCCCTAGCCCTTTACAAAGTTTTAAGTTTTGAGACAAGGTGTTAAGTCACTAATTTGACCAGACTTGGCCTGAAGTCAGGATCTTCCTTCTGCAGCGTCCCGCGTGCCGGACTTACAGGTGTGGTGCGGCATGCCAGCCAGGAAGCACATTTTTCACAGAGACAAGTCCTTTAATGGCTGTGGTGCCTAGTCTTTTCTTCCCCATGGTTTAGTTTAACTGACAGAAACACTGAGGGAGGGAATGCACATAAAAGTGCTAAATAAACTACTGATTATCTTTATTATCTATTTAAACTCAGGAGAAAATAAAGCCAAAACTACTTAACATTTTAATATGTTTGATAAGGCCCTTAAAGTTAACTCTGCCCTGCACATACATTTTTTGTTTATAGAGCAGTAAATGTGATTACTCAGATTCCCCAAAATACAGTATTTTTAAAAATTTATTAATTTACTTAAATGTGTTTGGTTGATACAAAGTCTGACTAAGCAGCTCGGACTCAGGGTCATCCTCCTGCTTTCAGCCTCCCCAAACCCCAGAGAATCAGCCCGGGATTATAGGGGAGAGCCACCGTCCCTGGATCTGTGGGAGCCTGCCCTAGGGGCGGGCTTGCGCAGCATGTGGTACCAGGATCGACCCTGGTCCCTGCACTTGCCTAAGCTTGCTTAAGCAGGCACTTTAGTCCCCTGAGCTCTCACTGGCCTCCAAAATACAGTATTTCTATTTTCCTCCCCCTGCTGGCATAGAAGTAGAATAACACTACCTGAGACTAATACATCAGGTTCTTCTACAGGTGTGCTATGAACATACCCAAGTACATAGATGCAACAGAATTTCACCCAGACAAAAGTTACTTTCTGCTTTATCTTAATAGATCTGACCCTTGAAAGCAATCAAAGCTGAGTGTGGTTGCATTTGCCTTAATGCCAGCTCTGGAGGAGGCTGAGGGGACAGCTGAACTACATAGCTAGGCCCTATCTCAAAAACAAAACAAGGGGCTAGGGAGATAGCTCAGGAGAATAAGCACTTGCCTGGCAACAAGGATAAGGGCCTGAGTTCAATCACTCGTTCAAAAAAACAAACAAAAACCAACTCAAAAACAATACACAGGGCCAGCGAGATGGCTCAGTGGTCTAAAGTGCCTGCGGAGGAAACTTAAGGCAAGCGCTGCGATGGCTCCTCGATCCCTGGCACATGCTGCGCACCCCCACCCCAGGGTGGGCTGAGCCAGCCATAACACAAACAAATGAGGCTTAAGAGAAAAAAAAAAAAAAAAAACTTAAAAATACACACCAGGGGCCCGGCGGGATGGCTCAGTGGTCTAAAGCGCCTGCTTGGGAAAGCTTGGGCGGCTTTCAGGGACCGGCTTTCAGGGACGGTGGTTCAATCCCCGGCACCACATGCTGTGCCAGCCCTGCCCTTGGGGCAGGCTGAGCTGGCCATAAAAATGAGTGAATAAACAAACAAAGGTTCTGAAACAAGAAAATAAATAAATAAATAAATAAAATAAAAAATTCTTAAAAAAAAAAAACACACCAAAACAAAAATTAATTATCTTATTTCATAACACTGTGGGTTCAAGTTGAGATTTTTATATAAAGCGTCGCTGCCTTCTCCCATTTTTCTTTTTCAAACTAATCACCTCAAAAGCTTCTCTGATTTCTGTATTTAAGGCTGCAGTCCCAAGAATGCACCCAAACCTGCAATTTTTTTTTCCTTTTTGTGGGACCAGGGTTTGAATTTATGACCTTACACTTGCCAGGTAGGCACTTGTGCCCCTCAGCTATCTCCCTGGCCCCAGTTACCACTAATTTTTTAAAACTTTATTTATGTTATGGCTGGATCAGCCTGCCCTGGGGGTGAGGCTGGCACAGCATGTGGTGCCGGGGATCTAACTGCAGTCCCTACAGTTGCCTAAGCTTGCCCAAGCAGGCATTTTAGACTGCTGAGCTATCTATCTCACTGGCCCAATTACCACTAATTTTTGAAACCACAAATTTTCTTCAAAAATTAAAGGTACAAACTGTGAAAGCTTTTCTTACATTATGTGTATAGAAATTAATTTATTAACTCTTTATACTTAGGGGCCACATGCCTGTATAGTAAGCTTGTATATGGAAGAGGGAAGTTATAAAAAGTAAAGTGTTATTCAAATTGATGCCCATAAATCTTATAAAAATAGCCCAAATGGGGAAAAGCTGCTCTCCCTGGTTTTTCTCATTTGGTTATCAGAGTTGAGATAGGAATTTGAAATGGCTGGATTTTTTTCTTTTAAAAAGTGATATATTAAACTTATATACAGGATAATTAGCAAAATGTAGAAAGGGAAAACAATATACAAAAGACGATAAAAAACATCACTCTTGAGGGACACCCACAATCCAACAACAGTAGAAACCTGAAAGGAAGCATGTTTAGCCGCAGCCTGCCCCTGTTCTCCTCACTGAGAAGCAAAGAGCAACGCGCAGGCCTCTGTCTTTCCATTCTTTAACGTGGGCTCAGCCGGCAGGGACCACAAGCAACCCTGGCGGTTTAGAGGCAGCCGGCAGGGCCGGGGCCCCAGGTGGCTCTCGGCCCAGTCACTCGGGGGCCTTTTTGCTCCTCTGCTGGTTGCGGGGCGAGTTCCTGAGCAGGCTGCGGATGCGCAGGTACATCCCCGTGGACTCGGCCATGTTCTCGAACTCGAAGGGCGTGATGCCCATGGCGAACTTGCTCATGTCCGGGACAGGACTGTGCTGTGGGGCGGCAGTGGGAGGCCTGGTGTCCCCGTTCCTGATGTCACAGTTAGACAAGATGGTGCCAGTGCCATTGGTGGTGCCACTGCCAGTGCCAGTGCCACTGCCAAGTGGGGAGGCTCCGGGCTCCACCTCCAGGGGCTCAGGCTCCATGGGGTCCTCCTCTGCCTTTGGGGACAGCGGTGTGGTCTCAAGGATGGGGCTTTGAGGGTGCCCCCCCTCCTCATCCTCCATGGTCTCCGCGCCAGTGGTGGGTGCTTTGGGCTCTTCCGGGATGGTCCCCTCTGGGCCCTGGATCTCCAGCTCAGGAATGCTGGGAGAGGAGGCAGCAGAGGTCCCAGTGAGGGGCGTGTCCCCTGGCGGGTCTGAGTCGCTGGCAGCACCCTCAGTCTGCTCCAGGGCCGCCCAGATGCGCCGCTGCTGCTCCTCCAGCTCCTCCAGCGTCAGTGCATCCTCATCCATGGCAGCTGCCCGGGGCTGAGGTGAGGCACGGGGCGTGAGTGGCGGGGTGCCCTTGGGCAGAGGTGGCACGAAGACAGGTGGTGGGGTCCCACGGGGCAGTGGTGGCTGGAACTGGAAGGTGCCCGCGCTCTGAGAGCCATGGGCCACCTCCACATCTGTAATGCAGTAAGAGATGTTAGGGGCAGCCACCGCCAAGACGCGGGGTACACAGGGGTTCTGGCCTGAATCTCTGATGCCATGGCGGTAACCTGCTGTCTTCCACCATGGAGCCTGGTGGTCAAGACAGAAGGGTCCCAGAAACTGAAGTGGTGCTGACCCAGGGAGGGGCAGCCCCACATGTGTATCCCATTTCCTGGGAGGACAGTGATCGCAAGTGGCAGAGCTGCAGTAGTGGCCCCAGGGAGGCTTGCTCACGTCAACGTGAAGTGTCCCTGGCGTACCCAGGTCTGTCTCTGCTAGAACCCGGCCTGGGCCTACTTGTGAGTTGCAGCAGCAGCAGCAGCAGCCAAAGGCCCCAGGTGGAAGCTGGCTGCTCCTGGTCCTGGCTCTTCTTCTGCTCTCCCTGCCAGAGCCAGCATCTCAGGCCCGCACCACAGCACTGGCACCAAGAGTCTCGCCTACTTTTTTGTCTTTTTGAGACAGGGTCTCGCTGTGCAGTTGAGGCTGGCCTTGAGCTCACTTTTGTAGCCCAGGCTGGTCTTAAACTCCCACCGATCCTCCTGCCTCAGCCTCCCGAGTGCTGGGATTACAGGCGTGCGCCACCACGCCCGGCTAGTCTCGCCTACTTCTAAGGCTCCCTTCGGGCTGCAGCCACATCCACCTCCCTCAACAGCCAGCCCTCCCGACAGCTCCTCACTGCCCGCTGCTGGCAACCTGGGCCTCTGGCTCCTGCTGCAACTGCAGCTCTGGCTTTCCCACACCCATAAGGCCCCTGAATATTACTCCTCAGAATGCAATTTTCTGTACCAGAAGGATCTGCGGTCAGTTCTGTGGCAACAACCTGTCACACTGCCGTCCCCGGTGTATCACTGCAGGCCCCTGCATTTCTCTACCAAAATGATGCCAACACACCCTCCTGCGCTAAGTCCCTAAGTGGCAGAAAGGCAACCAGGGCAGGACGCTATCTCACTAATCTTCCTGTCCTCAGGGTGTAGTAGAGGGGTCTAAAACACTGCAGAGCCGGGCGTAGTGGCACATGCCTGTAATCCCAGCACTCAGGAGGCTGAGGCAGGAGGATCAATGCGAGTTTGAGACCAGCCTGGGCTACAAAAGTGAGCTCAAGGCCAGCCTGAACTACACAGCGAGACCCTGTCTCAAAAAGACAAAAAAAAAAAAAAAAAAAAAAAAAAAAAAAAAGAAGATGTGGTGGGACATTCAACCGAATCCTGAACACTATAGAAAACCTTGAGCAGCCCTGAACTTCACTGCACCAGTAACAGTGTCACTCAGACAAGCAAGCGCATCCTTGAGACTCTATCATCTCTGCCCTCAGAAATTAATGGCTCACCTTGGCTATGGTCTTTCTTTTCTTCTCTTTCTTTTTTGTGGGACTAGAGATTGAACTAAGTAAGAGTCTTTCTTTACACACATTTCCACCAGTGGCACACACATGGCAGCCCCATCAGGTGCTTGGGCCACGGGTGTAACAAATGGATCCAGTCTTTTCTCATGCTATTATCTTTTTTTTTTTTTTTTGTATGGGGAATTAAATTCAGGACATAGCACCTGTTAGGCAGGTGCTGTGCGACTGAACTATACTCCTGGCCCTTTAATCACTTTTGTGGACCTTTTTTTTAAAATTTTTTTTTTTTTAATGTTTAGGTAATGGTTTACAGGGAATTCAGGGTCTTACTACTACATAGGACTTGTAGTGATCCGCCTGTTTACAACCTCTCAAGAGCTGGGATCACAGGGGTGCACCGCAACATCCAGTCTCAATTACTGTCTCAGCATGCCCCAGGGGTAGAGTAGGCATGGCAGGCCTGGGGATCAAACCCTGGCCCCTGTGCCTGCTTGCATGTGGGTCTTTTTAATTCTTTTTTATTTATTTTTTAATTTAATTAATTTATTTTTTTCTTGTTTCAGAACTTTTGTTTGTTTATTCACTCATTTTTATGGCCGGCTCATCCTGCCCCGAGGGCAGGGCTGGCACAGCATGTGGTGTCAGGGATCGAACCTTGGTCCCTGCAGCTGCCCAAGCTTTCTCAAGCAGGGGCTTTAGACCATTGAGCCATCCCACCAGGCCCTTTAATTCTTTTTTAAATTTTATTTTATTTATTTTTTTCTTACTTCAGAACTTTTGTTTATTTATTTATTTTTATGGCCGGCTCAGCCTGCCCTGAGGGCAGGGCTGGCACAGCATGTGGTGCTGGGGATCGAACCCAGGTCCCTGCAGCTGCCTAAGCTTTCCTAAGCAGGCGCTTTATACCACTGAGCCATCCTGCCGGGCTTGCCCTGGGTCTTTTTAATTCTAAAATAAAACCTGAGCAGACAGCAGAGAATGACAAGGCCAGCACAGATGGAGGGCTATTCCTCTGCCAGAGCTTTTTATATTTAAGATTGGGTCTCTCAAGGGCTGGCCAGAGAGCTCAGCAGACTGCAGGGACTGGGGTGAATCCCCAGTCATGTGTTGCCGACCCCATCCCGGGGCGTGCTGAGAGGGCAACTGAGACCGGGTCTGTTGGTGTGTACCGTAATACCAGTGGTTGGGAGGCTGAAAATAGGAGAATCACTGAGTCCATTCCGTGCAGTAAAATCCTGTACATTAAAAAAAATAAAAAGGCTGGCGAGATGAGTCAGCAGTCTACAGTGCCTGCTTAGGAAAGCTTAGGCAACCACAAGGACCACGGTTTGATCCCCAGTACCACATGTCGCGCCAGCCCCAAACCCAAGGCCGGCTGAGCCAGCCATAACATTAAAAAAAAACTACTGGGCCTGGTGGGATGGCTCAGTGGTCTAAAGCGCCTGCTTGGGAGCTTGGGCAGCTTCAGGGACCACGGTTCGATTCCCAGCACCACATGCTGCACCAGCCTTGCCCTCGGGGCGGGCTGAGGCGGCCATAAAAAAATGAGTGAATAAACAAACAAAAGTTCTGAAACAAGAAAAGAAATAAATAAAATTTAAAAAATAAATAAATAAATAAATAAAAAAAACTAGGTTTCTCAGAACTGTGCTGTCAGGGACAAGATTGCACTACAAATTGAGCTCATAGCAAGACCCTGTCTCAAAAAAGCCAATTAACAACAACAACAGACACTGCCTTGGATTTCTAATAGTCCTCCTACCTCAGCCTCCCAGGTGCTCAGATTGTAGTCAAGTGAAACTGCTACTATTTTTTTTTTTTTTTTTTTTGTCTTTTTGAGACAGGGTCTCGCTATGCAGTTCAGGCTAGCCTTGAGCTCATTTCTGTAGCCCAGGTTGGTCTCGAACTCACACTGATCCTCCTGCCTCAACCTCCCCAGTGCTGGGATTACAGACATGCGCCACCATGCCTGGCTTTTTAAAAAATTATTTATTTGGTAATGTTAGTAGGGATAATTTCAAATTCGTGATAACTTGTATCACTGGTATTGTATTATTATTTTTCTCTTGTAGACACTAAACTACAGGCCTTGCAAATAAATGCTCTACTACTGAGCCAATCTCCCAGCTTAGATTAGACTAACTTTATGCATTTGCTTTGTTTTGTGACAGGGTCTTGCTGTGTAGCTTGCTTTCAGGTTGGTCTTCAGCTCACTGTGTCGTCAGGATGGCCTCATAGCTTTTTTTTTTTTTTTTTTTTTAATTTATTTATTTATTTTTGTATTTATTTCTTGTTTCAGAACCTTTACTTGTGTATTCACTCATTTTTATGGCCAACTCAGCCCGCCCCGAGGGCAAGGCTGGCACAGCATGTAGTGCCGGGAATCGAACCATGGTCCCTGCAGCCACCTGCAGACACTTTAGACCACTGAGCCATCCTTCCGGGCCCCTGGCCTCATAGCTTTGATGGTCCTCCGGCCTCAGCCACCTGAGTACTGGGACTCTTGGTGTATTCTATCATATCACAACCTCTTCTGACAGGCAGTACAGAACAAAGCAGCTGGGCATAATTCAGGATGGGAACTAGAACAAGGAACCCAGCCTCAGCCATGGAATTTATCTAATTAACACAAAGTCTGCATCCACCCAAGCATTTTCTGGGTACAAAAATCTAAACTGTGCATCAGAATTCCCAAAGGAAGCCCAGGGGGCACTGGGGTGTTGCTTCTAAGGTGGCCCGAAAGATGGACGCAGGACTGTCCTGGCCTGCTCCTACTCACTGAGCACAGTCACAAGCCTGGCTGCCCATGGTGCCACAGGATATGCACAGGGTGATGAGAGCAGGGGCCAGGGATCTAGCTCAGGGTCTAAGTACCTGCCTGGCAAGTGTAAGGACCGGGTTTGATCCCCAGTACCCTGTGCTATGCCAGCAAGCTGTGTAGCAAGACCCTGTATCAAACGAATGAATGATTTAAAACAAAGTGATGAAGATAGCAAACGCGGCAAGTGTTCCAGGGCAAAGGCGCACTCATTATTGGTGGACTTCTTTGTGCCTTCTTTTTTAGGAAGAGCTAATGGGATTTCCACAACTGGGAAGTACCCGGCAAAGCCAGGCTCAGCTCTGCCCTTTCTCTCCTGGGGACAGGACTGCTGCAAGGGTACAGGCTTTCCATTGCCTGTCGGAAGGCCCTCTCCTATCAGAGTGGCATTCCAGCCCAGCATTTCCAAGTGCTTGCAATGCCGCACCCATGACCCCTAGAACGGAGGTACACAGCCCTCCTCCTGCACAGCACCAAGGTTCACCCTGCTTTTGCAGGGATGTCGCCCCAGCTCAGGGAGACCTACCTGAGTCAAGCTCCATGTCAGCGGGGGAGGCTGCTGAGCTGCCTTCCTCCCTCTTCTGCTTCTTTGGGCTACCAGAGCTGGACTGCGATGAAGATCGCTTGCTGGTGGACTTAACGCTGGGCTGCAGGAGTGACCGAAGAAAACACATTAGGGGCAGATAGAGAATTCAAGTCCAGCCGCACTCATGGTGCTGCACAAAGCCAGTCTCGGGCCAAAGCCAGGAAACAGATGAGTTCACTCCGGCCTGTTTTTTTGTTTGTTTTTGTTTTTTAAACTTTATTTATTTATTTATTTATTTATTTATTTTGTGGGACCAGGGTTCGAACTCACGACCTTGCACTTGCCCAGCAGGCACTTGTGCCTCGGAGCTATCTCCCCAGTCCCTAAACTTTATTTATTTGTGTTATGGTTGGCTCAGCCTGCCCTGGGGGTGGGGCTGGCACAGCATGTGGCACTGGGGATAGAACCAGAGTCCCTGTGGTTGCCTAACCTTGCCTAACCATGTGCTTTAGACCACTGAGCTACCTTGCCAGCTTTTTAAAAAAGTTTAAATTTATGTTTTTTTTTTTTTTGTCTTTTTGAGACAGGGTCTCGCTATGCAGTTCAGGCTAGCCTTGAGCTCACTTTTGTAGCCCAGGCTGGTCTCGAACTCACACTGATCCTCCTGCCTCAGCCTCCAGAGTGCTGGGATTACAGGCGTGAGCCACCACGCCCAGCAAATTTATGTATTTTTAAAACTCTATCTATCTATCTATCTATCTATCTATCTATCTATCTATCTATCTATCTATCTATCTATCTGTGTTATGTCTGGCTCAGCCTGCTCTGGGTTGGGGCTGGTGCAGCATGTGGTGCAGGGGATAGAACTGTGGTCCCTGTGGTTGCCTAAACTTTCCTAGGCAAGCGCTTTAGACCACTAAGCCATCTTGCCAGCCCCTGCCTGTGTTTTGATGCATTAGGTAATGATGCTTTAGATACTAAGCAAGAGAAGGCCCCAGAGGTTTCCAGTGCACACCCTTAAGAGTCTACTTACTGCTTGGAAATTGGAAGAAAGGTAATTGGCAAACACATCCTTCTGCTGACACGCCTGCATTGGTATGGAACCAAAGATCCTCCATTCCTGTGATGAAAACAGAAGGAAAGGGTTTGTACTCGAAAAATACCTTCTGAGTTCTGCTCGAAGTTCAAGTGGGTTCTTGAATGACATCTCTACTTCCTGGGTGACTGTTCCTTAACTCGAGACTACGGAAAATAAGTGTTGAAGAAAACAAAAAGAGCTGGGCATGGTGGCACACCCCTGTAATCCCAGCACTTGGGAAGCTGAGGCAGGAGGATCGGTGTGAGTTCGAGACCAGCCTGGGCTACAAAAGTGAGCTCAAGGCCAGCCTGAACTGCATAGTGAGACCTTGCCTCAAAAAGACAAGAAAAAAAAAAAAAAAAAAAAAAAAAAAAAAAAAAAAAAAAAAAGCTTACAAAATGATCAGAACTCAACACTCCAAGGTTACTGTACATACTTGCTTGGCTCACTGTGTTCCACCTGCTGCAGGTGGTGTGCTTGGGATGCATGCAGCTGGGGTGCACGCAGCTTGCTCATCTCAGCCAAGGAGGCTCTGCGCCCCGTGTCTCGCCCCTTGCTGCCCAGCTTTCACTCTTTTCTGCATGCTCCACAGCAGTTTCGATCCCTGTGGCCACGGGCTGCTTCTTGCTCCTCCCCAACAACACACACTTTGTGCTGACAGGGAACATACAGACTCAGAGTCTAAGTTAGATCGAAGGCTGCACAGCTCACTTGCTTGCTCCCTCATTCGCTGGTTTGTTCGTTCTTCCCTCTCTCCCTCCCTCTCTCCCCACCTCCCTCCCTATTATACAGGGCCTTGCTATGTAGAACAGCCTGTCCTCCAATTCTTGAGGGTCTTACTGCCTCAGCCTCCCAAGCGCTGGAGCTACAGGTGAGTGCCACCATGCCTGGCAGGTGTAGGCATTTCTACCAGGCACTGGCAGGGCATCCTGATGGAGCCTGGTACTCGTATCTACTTCTAAAAGCAACAGTGGTATTCACCCTGCAGTTGAGCCCTTAGTGAGTTACACACTGCCACGTGGGAGCTTTGCATCTGTCCCCTAGATAATAAGGTCACAACCTTGACCTCTTTCCGGTCTGGGCAGCACCAATGTGGCACGTGGTGACAGAAATCTGTAAATAATTTTTACACTGCTGGGGCCCGGCAGGATGGCTCAAAGTGCCTGCTTAGGAAAGCTTAGGCGGCTGCAAGGACCACGGCTGGATCCCCGGCACCACATTCGGCCCCAGCCCTGACCTCAGGGCAGGCTGAGCCAGCCATAAAAATAAATAAACAAACAAAAGTTCTGAAACAGGCCAGCCAGGCCTGCACGCCCCGCTGCCTCTGCCCCTCTGCCCCGTTCCTGCGACTAACTTCCTGTTCCAATCTGGATCCGGTGCCAGCCAGGCCCACCCTTGGCCCACCTTCCCCTTCCTTGCTCCCCTCCCCACGCCCCCTGCGCCCCCCTTTTTTTTTTTAACCCCTCCAGCCCAAGCTCCTCTACCGAACCCATCAAACATCTCGTCTGGCAACTGATTTGGTCCACAAGCCTACCAGGACTCCTCAATCCCAAAGCTCTACCTCTACCTACAGACCACACCCACGGGGCTTCACAGCAGCTAGCAGCCTCAGCTCCAACACAGAGCCAGGAACCTCTATAGGGGAACCAGCTTGGAGGCTCCAGACCAAAGGCCCATAGACACTTACAGCATAACGCCACCAAAGTGCAGAGGTCGCTTCCATACAAAATGAATAACAACAAGGAGTAGGATGCAATCTCAGGGCCCCTGCCCACCCAAATCAAATACAGAAGACACCACCATGGAAGAAAATGGGAATCATGCAGATGAAACCTCTGAATTGGTAGCATCTGAGGCAGACAGACAAGTGCAGAAACTTATAGAGCAACTGAGAGCAGAGATAACATCTGAAGTAAAAAAAGAAATACATGAAGTGGAAAAACGGCTGGAGAAACGTATAGAGGCCATCAGAGCAGAAATAATATCTAAAGTTAACACAAACATGTCTAAGTCAATAGCATCCCAAATAGGGGAACAACTACAGAAAAGTAGAGAGGAGAACAGAACAGAAATAATCTCTGAATTAGAGAAGTATAACCATAATGACAGACTTCAATACTATTAAGGAAGACATCAATAAAAAATTAGAGGAAAATAGAAAAATGATGGAGTCCCTGACGGAGCAATATAGGAAAGAAATAGATCGCATGAAACAGTTTCAAAAAGATATACAAGGGGCTGGGGAGATAGCTCTGAGGCACAAGTGCCTGCTGGGCAAGTGCAAGGTCGTGAGTTCGAAC
>PVJA010050039.1:0-13473 GCA_004027025.1 Myocastor coypus | reverse complement strand
GGCTGGCGCAGCATGTGGTGCCAGGGATCGAACCGCGGTCCCTGAAGCCGCCCAAGCTTTCCTAAGCAGGCGATTTATACCACTGAGCCATCCTGCCGGGCCCCAGGAGATGGTTGCTTTAATAGGGAGTCCAGGAGCTGACAGTTTAAGGCCTTCTAGTCACGTGACCCCGACGTGGGCTGCTGCGTGCCTGACCCCTAAACCCTTGTAAGCTTAACCCGGTGATCTGTGCTAGACTACATCATAGCTGTTCTTTTGGGGTTTTTTTTCTCTTTTTTACTTACTGACTGATAAGTTCTGGCCCTAGAAGGAATTGTTCAATTTCCTTTCACCTTTCCATAGGAAAGGCCCCCATCAGCTCCTTAGATACTTCTAAACATCCCCCTCCAACTCTATCCTTGGCAAAAGTCCATAAAAAGCCTCAGCTTTCATTGTCTTGAGCCAAAGGATCTTCTTGACCCAGCTGCCCTCCATCCTCTCTCTGTCTTTGGAGTTAATAAAGGCTTTTTCTTTTTTCTTTTTGAGACAGGGTCTCGCTATGCAGTTTAGGCTGGCCTTGAGCTCACTTTTGTAGCCCAGGCCGGTCTTAAAACTCCTGCCTCAGCCTCCCACGTGCTGGGATTACAGGCGAGCACCACCACACCCAGCTAATAAAGGCTTCTTTTTATCTTCCCTATCTCTTCATTGCACCATGTAAAAAGGGTGTGGCTGAATGTGATGCCTATTTTTAGCTTTTAAAAATTTATTTGTTTATTTGGTACAGCATCTCGCTATGCAGCTTGGACCCATGGTGATCCCCCATCTCAGCGCTGGGATTACAGGTGTACACCATCATGCCCAGGGTGCTGGGGCCACATGGTGCGTGGTACTGGAGATCAAACCTGTGTCCTTGCTCTTGCCAGGCTGTTGCCTGGACCACCGCCAAGCTATCTCCCCAGCCCTTCTATTTTTAGCTTTTGAAGTATCTCCATACTGATTTCCGTAGTGGCTGTACTAGTCTGCATTCCCACCAACGATGTAGAAGGGCTCTTTTTCATTTGCAGCCTTGCCAGCATTTGTTGCTTGTTGAGACAAGGTCTCGACATATAGTTCAGACTGGCCTCAAACTCACTATATACCCAGGCTGGCCTTAAACATGTGAAGACTTTCTTGCCTCTGCCTCCTGAGTGCTGGAATTACAGGTGTGTGCCACCATGCTCAGCTTGGTATGATTTCTTTCTTTCTTTCTTTTTTTTGACAAGGTCTCGTTATGCAGTTCAGCCTGGCCTCGAGCTCACACCGATCCTCCTGCCTCAGCTTCCCAAGTGCTGGGATTACAGGCATGCAGCACCACACCCGGCTTGGTATGACTTCTTGATGATAGCCCTTCCTTCTGGAGTAAGGTGGAATCCTTCTAGAGATAGCCCTGTCTGACAGCCTATGATATTTCTACCTAATTTAGCTGTTGGTAAATAAAGGGATCCTTCATAGCTAAACTCGTCAAGAAGATAAGCATACTTTCTTGGGACTTTCTTTCTAACCCTACAGATAGGGATAGGAAGTTTCTCTGAGCCTTTCCCTCGTGCCACCCTCAAGTGCTGCAAAGCAGGATGGGTCCTGGGAATGACAGAATCTCTGATTTCACCCTTGACAAAACCTAAAAGTCTGAGTGGCACACTAGGCTTTGGGCACAAAGTTTGTCTGCCCTCTGCTGGGCCCGAGAAGCAGCACAGGACATCAAGGACTCAGTGTTTAGATGTGGCAGCGGGACTCTGTCCATATCATTCCGTAATTTAGAAAATCAAACTGAAATACAGCCCACCCTCTTGTGCCTAGAAAAGGTTGAGGCAATGTAGATAGCCAACAAAATCAACATCCTACAGGTCAGCAATTATGTACACAAAATTGGAATTTGAATGAAAGGAATACTGTACTAGCACCCCAAGATATCCGTTGATCTCAGTATGATCAGTTCTGCCCAGGGAGAAATGGTGGCAGAAATGAGAAAAAGATACACAAGAAGACAAAAGCTAGGCTAGGTGGTGGCTGGTCTGCCTGGCTAGTGAGACAAACCCAGGAGTAAAACAAAACGGAAGAGGGGCCCGGCGGGATGGCTCAGTGGTCTAAAGCGCCTGCTTGGGAAAGCTTGGGCGGCTTCAGGGACTGCGGTTCGATCCCCGACACCATATGCTGTGCCAGCCCTGCCCTCGGGGTGGGCTGAGCCGGCCATGAAAATGAGTGAATAAGCAAACAAGGGTTCGGAAACAAGAAAAAATAATAATAAATAAAATAAAATAAAAATTCTTAAAAAAAAAAACGGAAGTTTACTTCTACTTGCAAAGTTAGTAACATGTGACATAAGGTTTGCCTACTGACTAATAGCGGACCTTCACCAGACAGAATGCTTACCTCAGGACTGAGGTAGCTTGTTTGCTGTAGGCACTGAGGCCTAGTCTCACCTGCACACCTTTGACCAATTTTCCAGCTTCTGTAGCTCCCAATATATCCCCCCTTTTGTTTTGTTAGAGATGGGTGTCCCATTGCAGTTAGAGAAACTGTATTTGGAGAAATCTTTAGAGGACCTCTTCATACTTGATGCCAGTCCAAAGAGTTCAGGTACTTGAATTTACCAATATAATCCTGTATAGTTCAATAGTCCATAATAGTAGTGAGTCATCCATACAGCTAGTGTCAAAAGTTGTTCTCAGGGCTGAGGAGATAGCTCCAAGGCACAAGTGCCTGCTGGGCAAGTACAAGGTCGTGAGTTTGAACCCTGGTCCCACAAAAAAAAAAAAAAAAAAGTTGTTCTCTTGAGCTATTTATAGCTTAGCATATTAATATGGCATTACTTTTCATACCTTGTGGTTACATTTTCCTCCTGGATGGTTAAGACGAAGTTAAAGCAAGACCTGCATGAATACACATGTAATGTTTGCTATATAACAAGGTCAGTTAAATCCCCTCAGGCTTTACTCTGTATTATGGTTTGTGTCTGGTCATGTAAGTCATGAGGCAGACGTGGCTGGAGGAGCAGCAAGTGGACTGAGGGGCAGGGTGAGAGGACCAGGGCAGAGCTCAAGGGGTGGGGCCAGAGAGGCTTGAACCACTAAACTGGGAGCATGTGCTCTGTGCGCAAAGGTTTCTAGGAGGTATGGAGAGGGTCATCCTGGACACAGCAGTGCCCCAACCTCTCCTCCAGAACCTGCAGAGCAAGGCAACAGTTTCTGAAATTGAGGCTGCCTTGAGCAGAGAGATATTTGGAGAAGACAGAGGTACTGACCGTCTCTCCTGAGCAAATAAGGCTCTGAGGTCTTGCTATGTAATTCAGGCTATTTTCAACTATGAAACCTCCAGTAACTCTGAGCTAAATAAACCTTTCCTTCCCTCATTTTGAGTATTGGGTATTTATCCCAGCAATGAGAAAAGAGTAACTAAGACACCTTGGAACCATGTACAGCACCTCTTAGATCTGTCAGTGTCAGCCATCTGGACGAGTCATGGCCACTGCTTGACTAATTTGCTTTCTGTGAAAGCCTGAGAGATTTTTCTCCTTAGGAGACTCTGCTTAGGCACAATATACATCATCAATCACTTTCCTCTGTGGCCCCATAATCTCCTTGATCAGAAAATGTGGGACACAACTGAGTCACAGGATGTCACAGCAGAGGCTCTCTCATGTCCTGAGTCCTCAATAATTTTGAAGGGCTAGGGCCAAAATATTGGCTATCCTTTTAGTCCATCTATCTCTCTAACCTTTGGTCTCCAACCCTTAGTTGTCAAACATCCAGAAGAGAAGCTTAATGATATTATTACTCTGTAACAGAGGCAGTAAGCTTAACATGACTATCTATCTGAATATCAAACACCTTAGGCATAACATGGAACTGTTATTTTCCAACAACCATGGATGTTCTCATATTTAAATCCCTATAGAATGTTTAAAAAATTACATTTTTACACAGAAACTTAGAAATCAAAACCATATACAACATTGTAGAAGGACAATCCTATGACATTTTGTGACATACATTTTCATTTGACATAGCATCCCTTTTAACCAATCTTCTCAATCTAATACTTAAGAGGTTTTCACCTAACTAGTTATCCTTCAATGGGATACACATCACAAAGGGTTTTTTTTTTGGCAGGGTTAAGGGGTGGCTAGGGATCTAAAAGAGAGTCTTATCACAATAAGCAATCTTTGTTTTACTTTCTAGAAGACTTCTACACTTGTTCTCTTGAATATGCAAAATACACCATGAGATAAACAATGAGTTACCATACATATGTGCAAACCCTTGTTTCTTAGTTTTATACCAAATCCATTTTTAAAGACAAAACCCAATGTAATTTTTCTGAAAGACTTATCTTTAAATCAATGACCAATTTATTGAGGGTATCTCTTAAAAAACTATTGAAATTATTGGGAGCTACTCATTAATGAACAAAAAGGTCGGCCACATCTCCTATTCATCAACAGGACTCCTCTCTGAATAATTTTTTCCCGTCCTAAGGAATTTTTGCTTAATTAGTTTAAACTTTAAATATTGGCAAAGATGGTTGAATTCTAGAGAGCTGAGCATTAGTAAGAGCCTGATTAACTTTATCCAAGGCAGTCTTAGCCTCCAGTGTAAGTGTTCTGTTAGAAGTAGGGGCTGACTCACCCTTGAGAATGTCAAAGAGAAGATTTAACTCATGAGTAGTTAGCTAAAGAGCTGGGCAAAGCCAATTAATGTTACCAAATAAAGTCTGAAAATTGTTTAGGGTTGCAAGATGTCTAACCTGGATCTGAACAGTTTAGGGCAGTTTGCCTCTGTTGAATAAGGTATCCCAAATATGAAAACGGTATCATAGTTTGCACCTTTTCAGGGGTTATCACTATACCTGTATTGTGGAGGGCATCATCTAATTGAATAAGCATTCAATGTAATATGGATGGGTATTCATGTGCCAAGAGAATGTCATCTATGTAATGGACAATGTGTGCAGGTGAACAGGCCTGTTGTACTGACCAAATGACTGCAGCCACAAAATCTTGGCACAGAATTAGACTACTTGCCATACCTTGTGGTAGACAACACCATTGAAAACAGCACACAGGAGCCTGATTATTAATAGAGGGTAAACTAAAAGCAAAACGTTTTTTATCTTTAGGGTGGGGAGAAATAGAGAAGAAACAGCCTTCTAAATCAATCACTGTAAGAGAAAAATGTAAAGGAATTGACACAGGACTGGGCTCTCCCCGTTGCAGTGCTCCCATGGGTTCCATGGTGCAATTGACTGCCTGCAAGTACTGTAGCAATGTCCGTTTTCCTGATATATTATTATTATTATTATTATTATTATTATTATTATTATTATTATTATTATTATTATTATTGGAATGTTCTATATGCCCTGCCATGAACTGTTCATTAATCAGAGTATGAGCTGCTACAGGCTTCTGAGTTAGGGGCTACTGATCAATCCAAACAGGGTCATCAGACATCCAAGTTATCTTGGGTTATTGTCCATGGGGTCAGAGGAGAGGTCAAGGCCCCTCCTGAAAATGTGAAGATGCATAGTCTGTGCCAAAATGGTCCATTTTAGGAATAACTAGAAGAGGTCCCTTTCTCCCTTGAGAATTTTTACCAAGCCCTTGATCATGAAGGAAATTTTGTTCTAACATCTGATGAGTCACCAGGGAGTTAGGGCTGGCCAAAAACACTCCCATTCCCTGTAATGTGTCACTGACCCATAGAGTGACTGGTGTATGGGGTAAGAATCTTGGCCCACCCCTTTTAATCTGTAGTGGCCACATCCAGAGGCCACGCTGCAGGCCAATGATGCTGAGCAATAACTGAAACAACTGCACCCATGTCTAATAGCCCTTTAAGTGTTTTTCCTTCAGCTGGGTGTGGTGGTGCATGTTTCTAATCTCAGCATTTGGGACCCTGAGGCAGGAGGATCAATGCAAGTTCAAGACTAGCCTGGGCCACAAAACTGAACTCAAGGCCAGCCTGAACTACATAGTGAGACCCTGTCTCAAGTAAATAAATAAATGAATGAATGAATGAATGAATGTTTTTCCTTCAATAGTCAACTCTATCTCCTGGTGACTTTGCATAATCTGCAGAACCCAAAAAGTGTTTTGTGGTTTTTGGTTTTTTTTTTTGTCTTTTTGAGACAGGGTCTCACTATGCAGTTCAGGCTGGCCTTGAACTCACTTTTGTGGCCCAGGCTGGTCTGGAACTCACATTGATCCTCCTGCCTCAGCTTTCCAAATGCTGGGATTACAGGCTTATGCCACCATGTCTGGCTGCCCAAAAAGTGTTAGGAAACTCAAAACCTTTGAATTGCTTTTCCTTATTTATAAATTTTCCCATTTTTTTCCCAGGGAAAAATGACCAACTGAGCAATAGGAATATCTGGAGAATTTAAGCAATAATTTGAGTAGACTGACTAATAACTGTAATTTCTCCAGTATCAATTACACCAGGCAAAACCTGGAGACCTTTGAAAATGAGATTGCTGAGGCCTGGCAAGACTCCCACTGTGCCCTGAGGCATAGGTCCACAGACTCCAGTAGGAATAATTTGGGGCCTCTTGTCCAGACTAAATAAGAATCTGGAGGAGGAACTGAGGCCCAAGCCTCTGCTATTGGTTGGTTATTGCTCCAAAATGTCAAAAACCTCTGTGGCAGGGGTGTGGGGAGTGCCTCCATTATTTGATGAGGCTGAGGCAGGCCCCATGGAAGTTCTACTGAATGGATCAACCTTCCACATCAGTTTTAGCTCTACATTCACTTGCCCAATGGCTCCCTGGTCTCCATCTAGTACGTGAACTAGATGGTTTTATTGAAGATACAGATAAAGCTGTGCTGTGGTGCAGCAGGACAGCTTCGGACTAAATATCCTTCGTCCCCATAATGGAAACAAAGGACCTTACTTTTTACCCTTTTTAGACAGTAGATGAATAACCTGAGTAATAGCTGGTGCAGAGGCAGCTCCCTGTGCATATGAGGGGCCAATGTCTGCACAAATCTGAATCATCTCAGCAGTGTAGCCCACTTTTTATGGGCTCTTAAAGCCTCCTTACACCATGTATTCGCATTTTCAAAGTTCAATTGTTGAATTATTAATTTGCCAGCTTTTGTGTCACTGATAACCCTCTGAGTAGCTTGCAATAAATGTGCAGCAAACTCTTGGAAATCATAAGGGTGTTGCCTAATAGAAGCCAAGTCAAGGGATGTGTCACTCTTACAAGGTTGTTCCTTCCATGCCCTAACCGCAGCTATCTTATTTTGCTTCAATATTTGCAATGCAAAGGTCAGTTGATTGTGATAGCAAAAGTAACCCCCCAATTAGCATATATTTCATAATTGCTACATTGTGCATGGCATTCCTAGCTGCCTGTTCCATGCAATATTCAAAGAAATTTCCTTTCCACAATAAATAATCTCCTGGATTCAAACATGTACATCATGAAGATGTACAATTCGTCCTGGATTATTAGGGACTTGGAACTTCAGAAACAGGGTAGAGATGTTAAAAACCCTCCATGGACTCCCCTGCCCATCTGGCTTCCCATAATCCCAACTGCAAGCGAGATAAAGAAAATGGCTCTCCTTCCCTTGAGGCTGAAGCTCCCATCTGTGATTCAGTAAAATTTCCCTGAGCTGTCATGGCAAGGATTGTGGCCTGTGGCTCCTTAAAAACCATTGACTCTTTCACTTTTGGCCAGACTTTATTTTATTTTATTTTTTTAAATTTTATTTATTATATTTTTTTCTTGTTTCAGAACCTTTGTTTGTTTATTCACTCATTTTCATGGCCGGCTCAGCCCGCCGCAAGGGCAAGGCTGGCGCAGCATGTGGTGCTGGGGATCGAACCGAGGTCCCTGAAGCTGCCCAAGCTTTCCCAAGCAGGCACTTTAGGCCACTGAGCCATCCCGCCGGGCCTTGGCCAGACTTTAAACACGGACACTATCTTGAGCCTAATAGATGTGCAATGCCAGCAATGCACATAGCCAGTGCCAAGGCATCATGGTACCATAACCCTGACCCTCGTACTTAGCACCAGACGCATGAGGCTCTTCATGGTGGTATGCACTGTGCTCTGTGGCTGGATGGGGCAAACATGCTTAGGAAGCTGGGGAATCTGAGCTGGATCTGCCTAAGACTGGAGCCTAAGGGCCTCCCCAAGCCCAGTTTGTGCGCCTTCCTTGGCAGTGCTGCTCACAATTTAAAATGACTTTTTTCCTTTTTTTACCTAATTGGTCAAGGTTAGAGGGTTTATAAACTCTATCTGCTATACCTCTGCTCTACACTCCATATCCACTTGGGACCTGACTTTAGAACAGTTCTTTACACTAAGTCTTTTATGGTGGTCTTAGAAAGTACCACAAATACAGGAACCAAGAAAACAATAAACATTTTTATACACACATATAAACATCTATAGTTCTTTTGTGTGTGTGTGTGTGTGTGTGTGTGTGTGTAGGGTCTCACTATGCAGCTCTGACTCATACTGGAATTACAGGTGCGCACCACCACCACACCTGGACTCCATCGCCGGCTCAGGGTGCCTGAGAGTGGGGCCAGCATGGAAGGTAGGGCCAGGCATTGAACCCTGGCCCCTGCACTTCCCTAAGCAAGCACTTAGTCTGCTAAGCTATACTGCCGGCCCTGAACATCTATAGTTGTTGAAACTGTTTTTACCATTTTTAACCCAGTCTAACTTTTCGCTGTTAGGCTTCTCTTAAGCCTCTTTCTCTTGTCATGCTCCTTTATCTCTCTGGCCCTAGTGAGTCTCCATCCCCAAATTTTACACCTAGTGTCCCAGTGCCAAAGCACACCCGTGCTGAATGCTGCTGGCTTAAACCAATGCACTTTCCTTCCTTATGCACGCTCTTTGGAAGCTTTCCTGCTGCCCATGCTTATCTCCTAGCAGGTATCTTAATCAGGTGCCAAGTGTAGGGATTCCATGGCCTCAGTGTGGTGACAAATGGTGGCAGGGATGAGAAAAAGACAAGACAGGGGCTGGGGAGATAGCTCCGAGGCACAAGTGCCTGCTGGGCAAGTGCAAGGTCGTGAGTTCGAACCCTGGTCCCACAAAAAAAAAAGACAAGACAAAAGCTGGGCTACGTGGTGGCTGGTCTGCCTGATTGGAGAGAGGAACCCACCAGGAAAACAAGACACACAAAGTAACATGTGACACAAGGTTATCCAGCGACTAATAGCTGACCTTAACCAGACAGGATGTTTATCTCAGGACTGAGGTGGCTTGCTTGCTTTAGGCACTGAGGTCTAGTCCCGCCTACTACACACATCTGACCAATTTTGTTTTCTTTTTCATTTGACCAATTTTCCAGCTTTGGCGGCTCCCACCACTTATTCAAGTCACAGCAGTGTTATTCTATCATGGCAGCTCTGCCAGAATAATGGACCACATCAGCACTAAAATGGGCCATAAATTAATAGTGTAAAGAAGTGACAATTGAAAACAGTAAAATGACGCATTCAACACACCAGCTCTAGTCAATCAACACCTGGGAGAGCTGACAATAAGCATTTTAATTTTAATGATATTCATTTTATAAACACTTCAAAGAATAGACACATTACATCCCAAAAGAACCTTCTACCAACACAGACACACACAGACACAGACACAGACACACACACACACACACACACACACACACATTCTTCAAATAAAATGTTACTATTTTAGTGCACTGCATCCCAGGACGCACTTACAGCTATCCTTGAAAAAAAGTTCTGAAAAGGAGTGAGTCTACCCTAAAAATGCAGTAGGTAGTATTTTCAAGAAAAATGAAAGTTAGAAAACCAATCTCAGATAATGAAGATGCCTAATGACTTAAGAAACAGAAACTCGGGCTGGGCGTGGTGGCGCACACCTGTAATCCCAGCACTTGGGAGGCTGAGGCAGGAGGATCGGTACGAGTTCGAGACCAGCCTGGGCTACAGAAGTGAGCTCAAGGCCAGCCTCAACTGCATAGCGAGACCCCGCCTCAAAAAGACAAAAAAAAAAAAGAAAAGAAACAGAAACCCACTGCTTCACTGCTCTAAGAACAAAGAAACATCCTCTGTATTCCATAAGAGGATTTCTGATTCACACCCCCAAAGTAACTTCCTGCTCTGCAGTACGCACGGGGATTGAGATTTGATACCACCCCACAAATGAGGAGGAAGGTGCAGGGATATGCCTTCCATGACTAGTTATTTAAGACTACCTAGCATGCACAAGTGGAGTCCTATCCCACCAATCATGAAGAAGCAAGCAGGCCAATAGGCCCTGCTTAAATAAGGAACTGTGGGCAGCTTCCAGTAACGAGCCAGCAATTTATTGAATTTGGGCTCTCAGTCACATATCCTTAAGGAAACAAAGCATATCAAATGCCTGAATCCATATGGACACAGTGGTCCCCAGTCGGGCCTCCACATGAGAATGCAGCCTGGCTGACATCTTCATTGCAGAGCTTGTTGAGATGCTCAGCAGAGGACCTGGTTAAGCCATCCCAGAGTCATTACCACTGGGAACTGAGCTAGTAAATACTTATGCACCTAAGTTGCTAAGTTGTGATGATTTACACAAGAACAGAAACCTATTAAGAACATAAATAAAAGGGCTGGCCAGATAGCTCAGCAGAGCAAAGCACCTGCTTAGGCAGTGGCCAGGGTTGGATGGATCCCCAGCATGCTGTGCCAGTCCCACCCCCAGGGTGCGCTGAGTGGATAACTGAGACTGCGTGTGGTGGCACATGCCTATAATCCCAGTGCTTGGGAGGCTGAAAACAAGAGGATCACTACGAGTCCAATCAGGGGCTACAGGGTCTCCCTGTAGACCCTGTACTACATACATAAAAAAGAACATAAATATATCAAAACACAGCAACTCTGAGGTTTGGGGTATATCAATTTCCTTTGATACCATACATTCACACTGGCTCTAGTGTTCCACCCTGCTATTCTCAGGCCCACATCTGAGGAGCAAAAATGGGTGATCACAGGTTGTGTCAACAACGAAGTGCCTCCTAAACAAAGGCCTGTCTCAGATGTGTAGGATGTCTCCAAACTTCCCCAGACATGTCACACACTTCTGTCACATGCTCAGCACAAAGACAGCACTAAAGAAAATGTTTCCCCTAATCATGAAAATTTAACCAAGAGAAATTCCTGAACAACACTGTGTAGAAGTGGAGAAAACAACAACAAACATTGTGAAAATGACTGTTGTAGAGTCAACAAATCTGTGAGATTCCTGCCAGTAGGGAGATTTTGTATAATAATCACTCACCCCGTGGCTCCAGTCTATATGCTACTTAGCAGATGCCAGGAAACAGTCTGAGAACCACAGTTATCTAACTACTCCCCACTATGACTTCTAAAGGCAAATTCAAGTATTGTTTTCCTTTTGAACACGAAGAGACATTGTAGGGAGCCCTTTTGGGTCTTCATTTTGGTTCAAGAAGTTTATTTTTATTTTATTTATTTTTTATTTTATTTTATTTTATTTTTTTTGGTCTTTTTGAGACAGGGTCTCGCTATTGCAGTTGAGGCTGGCCTTGAGCTCACTTTTGTAGCCCAGGCTGGTCTCGAACTTGCATCAATCCTCCTGCCTCAGCCTCCCAGAGTGCTGGGATTACAGGCGTGAGCCACCACGCCCAGCTATTTTATTTATTTATTTATTTATTTATTTAGTCTTTTTGAGACAGGGTCTCGCTATGCAGTTCAGGCTGGCCTTGAGCTCACTTTTGTAGCCCAGGCTAGTCTCAAACTCTCATTGATCCTCCTGCCTCAGCCTCCTGAGTGCTAGGATTACAGGCATGTGCAACCACACCCAGCCCCAAGAAGTTTACATTTGTAATCGCAAAATACATTATTGGAATCTCATCAAGTGAATCCGAATCTACCACTTCCAATGCAACCCACGGCAAGAATAAATACACTAAGACATATTTATTATCATGGGGAGTCAAGGAGTCCTAAATCCAGCCATGGTGATGGCTATCCAGAACAAAGGCCTCAACCCAGGACTGAATCCGTTTTATTGTCATGAAGGAAGAGTGGCTTGAGGATGAATGACTGAGAATTGCAGGAAGTAGGTGAGCACTGTGAGCTCGTCTAGGTAGAAGGCCTGCATTTACCTCTGCAATATGCAGAGATGATGTGCAGAGAGTAATCTGCATTATACTATTGATATAGTATCAAATGTTTTGGGATCTGGTGCTTCACCTCTGATGTGTGATCTTTCAAGCCCCAGGAAGTCATAGCCTCTATCTCAAGGCTCAATCCCAGCTGAAATGCGGACAGTTGGCTCTTCATTCTGTCTTGACCCAGTTCATATTAAAGAGTGGCAGGAATAGGTTACTGGGGAAACACACATGCCATCTTCAGACTACCACCAGCACCTCAGCTAGGCCAGTACACACTGCTTAAAGCCAGTTGAAGGGATAAAAAGTCCTATCCAGCTCTGTACACATCAATACTGGGAAGTAGGGTCAGGCTCAGCCAAAAGAGATAATTGCTCTTCTTTCAAGAATTGCTGCTCAGGTGGTCCTCCACAGACAGGAGCCCAGAGTAAGGCAAAAGGCACACATGGAAGTGGAGAAGCTAGGATGTATCATACAGCCCCACTGGAGGGTATGACCATTGTCCTAGCACTAAACATGTAGGCTGCTCAGATACAGAGCACTTGGCACACAGGCTATGCCAGTACTCATGTACACGAGTTAAAAATGAAGGGAAGGGCCGGCGAGATGGCTCGGTGGTCTAAAGCACCTGCTTAGGTAAGCTTAGGCAACTGCAGGGGCTGTGGCTCGATCCCTGGCACCACATGCTATGTCAGCCCCATCCTCAGGGCAGATGAGCCAGCCATAATTAAAAAAAAAAAAAAAAAAAAAATTCTTCTTGCAGATTGCATTTTACTGAAGGTGATGAGTACCACTGATCAGAGCAGTTTAAGTCTAGCTTAAACAGTCACATATGTGAGTCAGTCACACGTGACTATGCAAGCTAGACTTAAACTGCTAACAACTATGTACCTGATTTGTCCATTTATTTTTTTTTAGATTTGGAACTTTAAAAAAAAACTTTATTCAGCAGGAAAAAAAATGCTTAATTAGGGGCTGGGGAGATAGCTCCGAGGCACAAGTGCCTGCTGGGCAAGCGCAAGGTCGTGAGTTCGAACCCTGGTCCCACAAAAAAACAACAAAAACAAAAAAACAAAAACAAAAAAATGCTTAATTACAATGCATGAAACACAGAGCTAGATTGGTGAGATGAGCTTTAAGAGGCTTAGATTCAATAGCCTCCAACATCAGAAGCTTCACTGGTGGCCCACTGCAATTGTAGAACATTTGACTGTATATGTATCTGCTTCCTCTTAGTCCAAAGAGAAGTATATTCTTTTCCTTTTTTTTTTTCTAAGCAACATCAATAGGGAGGTGGGTCATGCCCACACACTGTACTCTGTAGAATGATTGTGAGGA
>PVJA010050038.1:0-13444 GCA_004027025.1 Myocastor coypus | reverse complement strand
CATAGAGTATGAGCCTTGGTATGAAACTTAAAAAACAACAACAACAACAAAAAAGAACAGTTATTTTAAGCATTGGGCTGACTCAGCTTGCAAATGTAGATCGTTTAGCTTTGGAATATACTTACTTACATTATTTCTTTGACCATGTCTTTCTTTTCTGGAACTTTTTCTTGTTTATTTGGGGAGGGGGAGAGGTTGTTCTGTTTTATTTTGCTTTGTTCTGTTGTGTTTTGTTTTTGGAGTTCACACTGGCCTTCAACCCATTGTGTAACCCACGCTGGCCTTGAATGGCAGTATCCTCCTGCCTCAACCTCCTGCACACTGGGATTACAGGTGAGCACCACCATGCCAGGCTTCATGGAACTTAGTGGGATGTTGGCACTTGTGAATCAATGCTCTAAAACACTTTCCTTCTTATATTTCATCTCATTTTGTTCCCTTGTTTTTAATGTTGTTTCCTTTTTTATGTCTTTTTTTTAAGAATTTACTTTCTTGTTTAAAATTAATAGGGCTGGGGAGATATCTTGGCAGTCTAAGCATCTGCCTGGCAAGCATAAAGACCCAGGTTCGATCCCCAGCACCACATGCTGAGCTGGCCTCAGAACCTTAAAATCAGGCGTGGTGGTGCGTACCTGTGATCCCAGCACTGGGGAGGTTGAGACAGAAGGATCACTACAAGTCCAAACTTTATAGTAAGACTCTCTAGCAAATGAATAAATGAAAGGTTTAAAAAATCTTTAACAGTTAAAATTTATTTTTATTTTTAGTTTACTAAAAGATAACATTGTGTTTCTATTTCATGGATAGTACATTTTGTCTCATTTCTCGGAGGCTGTTATGGTTTTGGTTTTGTTTTCTTCCACTAGTGCCTCTTCACTCAGATCCCTTTTACAGTTTGCTATTCTACTTTCATGTCTTTGGTAGTATTCTCTCAACTATCTGGAGATTTTTTCATTCTCTATTAATTTGTAAGGAGCCAATAAACAGCTGTTTATTTATTTGAATCACTAAGAATGGATATTGCCAACACGTAAAAGAGCTTGGCTGTTGGTACGCAGGTGGAACGCAAGCTTTGCACTGTGAAAATCCCAGACATCCCAACTGTATTTCCTCTACCCTCTCCTCAAGCAGCTCAGCTTCTCCTGGGAAGAATTTCGGGTTTTTATTTATTTTTTTATTTTTTTGCTTGTGAATAGCTCATGGGTGCTGACATTGTGAAAACAGGCAGAGCCTGGGGCCCTACTCGCTGTCAGCAGATGTCACCCCTCTGCTTTCAGCTCGGTTCATCCTGTGTGCTGTCTGGTGTGGTTCTCAGCAGTGGAGCCACTTCCTCGTTGCTTGTTCATAGACCATGGCTTCTGGGTGTCGTGAGAGGGCACGTGGCTTGAATTCATTACAGCTCGGTGTACAGATGCTCATTTGCACCTTTGATTTCTGTCATCTTCCTTTGTCCTTATAAATTTATGGATGTATACATATTTAATTATAAATTCTTTATTAATTTGTTGCACTGAACAATAGGTTCAGAGTATTTAAGAGAATATTAAAAAGTTGACTCATTCACCACATTTAGTTGGAAAACCTCACCCTTCTTCTCCTTATGGTCTCTGTTCTTCTTCTGTAAGATTCCCCCATGGTAAAGTGGGGAGATTCAGTCTCTTTCTTTCTTTCTTTCTTTTCTTCTTTCTTTCTTTCTTTCTCTTTTGTCTTTTTGAGACAGGGTCTCGCTATGCAGTTCAGACTGGCCTTGAGCTCACTTTTATAGCCCAGGCTGGTTTTGAACTTGCACCGATCCTCCTGCCTCAGCCTCCCGAGTGCTGAGATTACAGGAATGTGCCACCATGTCCGGCTAAGGAGATTCAGTTTCTTCTCTGCTCTACTTTGTTGTCACCTTAGGTGGAGGTCTCGGTCAGGGTGCAACCAGTATATGATAAAGCTGTTGCCCTCACAAAGCAGGAAGTGTCCGCCCTCTACTGTCCCTCCGGCTATCAGTCCCCATAGCATCCAAGCAGAGGAAGGTTGTTGTCCCTGGAGAGGCCCAAGGAGGTCTTCTTCTAGGGAAATCTGGGATTTGGGACAGCAGGGAATCAGTGGAGGCTCAGTTTATTTTGCCAGAATGTTCTGAGGAAGCGAGGGAGAATGTGCACAAACTAAAGGAAAAGAAATAGCACATCACAATGGGCACAAGTCTCATAAAATGAAAAATAAGAACATTTATTGGACAGCTGGGGGTGGGGTGCGTGCCTGTGTACCCAGCACTGGGGAGGCTGAGGTAAAAGGATCATTGTGAGTTCTAGACCAGCCTGGCTTACAAAGTGAGCTCAAGGCCAGCCTGAACTATACATAGACCCTGTCTCAAAAAGACAAAAAACAAACAAACAAAAAATTAGACAATTACTTGGGAGCTAATTACAGAATTTATTGGTACAGCTTTATCTAATTGCCATGCAATTCAGTCCCAGTTATGTGTCTTCTTAAATAGGGACCAAAATTAACTTTGTGGAATGCACCACTTTATTGAAATAGTCAACAGCCTGCCTATATGTTCAGTATTTTGTCAGTTGATGTAACTCGTAGGAAAGGAGCTTGCTGATAGCTGGGTACAAACAGAACCCAAGCACACCGGCACAAAAAGCCCAGGATCAAGAGGGGTTGGAGTTGGGGTCGACCGCGGAATTCAGGACTTGGGCTCTGCTAGGTTCTTTTCCTTTCATTCCTTATCAAATCAAATTCAAAACACTCAAGCCTTAGGGGCATTGCTTGTTGCCTTTCTGCCCCAGTGGACAGCTATGGTAGGGCTGCAGCCCCAGGTAGGGCCAGGGCTGGCTCGCTTCAGGGCAGGGGCCCAGCGAGGTGTGGCCCACCCGAGTGACAGCTGCAACTGCCAGTGAAGGCTTCTGATTCTTGCTATCATCTTCCTCAGAGTAGAAGTCCGTGGCTCAGGTGACATCGTATCTTTATTTTGCCTTATTTGAGATAAAAATGGAAACGTGTCTTTTAGATTTATTTATAGAGACTCAAAAGAACAAGGATTTCTTTAAAAAGACTTTGCTAGTGAGAGATGCGCAGGTGCCGCGTTTTCCCTTTCATCAGCGCAGCTGTCTCCACAGATGGTGTGAAACGATCTTGGCACTTCCGGTAGGAACAGAGGTCACAGCCCATCTGGACAGAAAACTGAGTGTGGGGTGCTGCCAGACACCCAAGGACTCAATGAGGAGGAGATTTTCCCGGGAGTCTCCCAGAGTCCTTCCCTAAGCATTTCACCTTCTCCACAAATACCAGCTTTCCTACTAGAATAGGATTCCTAACCACGAAGGGCTTTCTCAGTCAATTTTATTCAGAGTTGTGTCTTCACTGTTTAAAATAGTACTTGACACATAGCAGGTGCTCAATAAAATGTGTTGACTGCATGAGCTTATTTGCTGCATTTACTGAGGCTGCAGGAATAATAATCTTTATCAATCTTTTGCTATGTACTTGACAACATACATACTTTGCATATTCTATTTAATTTTTACAGCATTCAAAGGGATGGATATTAACAATAATATTTCCACCTTATAATTTGACCCTAATGGGGAAATCAAATACATTCCCAAATTTATTCTGCTAAGAAGTGGAATAACCTGAGGTGTGAACTCCCTAATCACTCTCCACACCATCCTCAAGAAGTCTATAATTGACTTTAGGAAGATAAAATAGATGAACACGAAACACACTTAGGGAGTGCCAGGCATATAGCTCAGTGGCTTAAGCACCAGCCTGGCAAGCATAGGATCCTGAGTTCTATCCCTGGTACTTAAACAAAACAAACAAATAAAAAAATAAAAATAAATAAAAAAGAAACACACTTAGGGTATTTGAGTTGCCTAAGACTCTTGTGAAAATACAGATTATAGAGGAGTGCATGAGATCTGTGGGGCATAGAAATCTCTTGGGTGACTCCAGTCACTTGGCCCTGGACCATCCTTTGAGGAAGAGCCTACAGAATTTGTTCTTCCTGCCTGCCCAGCAGTAATTAGGGCTTGCTGGGGGGAGGATTAACCTATGACATTTTTTCTTGTCTCTTCTTTTATTACCTTTTTTTCCCAAACATTTATTTTATTTTTTATTTAAATTTATTTATTTATTTATTTATTTATTTATTTATTTATTTATTTATCTTGTTTCAGAACCCCTGTTTTGTTTATTCACTCATTTTCATGGCCAGCTCAACCCACCCCGAGGGCAGGGCTGGCGTAGCATGTGGTGCCGGGGATCGAACCGCGGTCCCTGAAGCCGCCCAAGCTTTCCCAAGCAGGCGCTTCAGACCACTGAGCCATCCCGCCGGGCCCTCTTAGTTACTTTTTACTCCTTGCTGGAACAAACACTGGACACTCAAAATGAAGGCAAGTATTATTTAGCTCACAGTTTGTGGAGGTTTCAGTTCATACTCTGCTGGCTCCCAGGCAAACAACTGCAGTTGTTGGTGGCAGAAAACAATGAAGAGCAGAGGAGGAGCAACCCTGCCTCTCTCTTCCAAGTTCTGCACTGGGGCTCCACTGTGGTGTGGCTACAAAGATAAAGCTCCTCCAAAGACCAGGACTTCTTCAAGGAAGCAGGCAGGGCAAGGCTGGCTGCACAGTCTTCCTCAACTCCTTTTTAATATACTTTTTGGCTGAGTCACTCTGGGGTGGCCCATCTGGCCTTAGGGTGAAACCAATCACACCCCACGGTGGGACCAATCACACCCCAGGTTGGGACCAATCACATCCCAAGGCAGGCCCTCTGCATCCTGCAGGAGGGGGCCCCCCCAGCCTGAAACCAGTGGAACTGATCCAGCCAAGCTTTCTCAAGTTGACACAGTGTACCAACTACCACACTGGAATACCTTCCACATAAGCCAGTTGGCAAGTTTCTATGAGCCAGCATTTTTATGTGAGGCATAAAAGGGGGCCCAAAGGTGGGACAGCGTGCCTGTTCATCTGGTTAGCTAGCAGGCAGAGGTCATCGGTTAATGACCAGTAGTTACAAGACTGGATTCATGGCCACAGAGCTTGGTACAGTTTGGCGCAGTTACATTCTTGAGGGGTCAAGGAAACAATTACAGAGCCAGGGACCAGTTATAGAGCTAGGCAGTTTCAGAGAGAACAAAGTTTTCTTTTTAAACTTCCAAGTACAGCTTTACAGTAAGGAAATAAGGCTGAGGCATCAAACCAAGGAACAGATGGGAAAGATGGACTAGAAAACCGTGGCTCCTCAGACTTGGAGCTAGGTGTCTTCTTTGGTGTTTCTGAGGGTGCCCCAGAGAGACAGAAGAGGTAGGAGAGGAGACACACATAGGAAACTGGTAGGGCAGGGCTGCAGACTAGGAGCTCAGGCAGGAATTCTAACAACTGTGTGGCAGAATTCTCTGGTGAACCTCCTTGTTGCACTTACACGCCTCAGTGTACTGGATGAGGCCCACGCGCACCTTGGAGGGTGGTTGCCTTCACCTAATGCTGTGTGATTACTAGTGACGTCTAAAACATACCTTCCTGGGGCTGGGGAGATAGCTCCATGGCACAAGTGCCTGCCTGACAAGTACAAGGTTGTGAGTTCAAACCCCGGTCCCACACACACACACAAAATAATAATAATAATAAAAAAATAAAATAAAATAAAACATACCTTCCTGGCCATATCTAAATTGGTGTTTGGTTACCATAGCCCAGTCCTATCGATATATAAAATTAATTGTCACAGGATCCATAAATCCTGCTGAGAGTTAGGACAGCTTTGTACTTATCTGAAATGGCCCTAAACTGTAGATTCAACCGGGACATGATAGCATTTTAGAGGATATTTATGTCCTGCTCCAAGTAACACATGATCTTATGGTTTAGGATAGTGCAATCCACACAGTTTGGCTGAAATGTCTTGGCTCTAAAGGGGATTGGATACTTATACTATTAGGAGCATCAGATAAGTGGCTTCATGAATTCTTCAAAATCTAACTAGTTCATCTTTCAGAAAAAAACTTCTTGAAAATGTCAGCTATAGCATCATTCTTCAATCACTGAAGAGGATGAGTTCTACAAATTTGTCTCTTTTTTGCTGTTATTGAAACTTGAAGCATGTTTCCCCAAATAATGTCATAAATGATAGTTATTATTACGTTCTCAGGTGCTCAGAAAAACCTAGATAGTATCTCTATATATTTAAAGCAATTTTCTTGGGAAATCAATTTTTAAAAATTTATTTATTTGGTACAAGGTCTTTCTATGCAGCTCGGACTTGTAGTGATCCTCTTGTCTCAGCCTCCCCAGCACTGGGATCATAGGGGTGCACCACCACACCCAGTCTTGGTGGCTAGCATGACACAGCTACACCACACGTGATACTGGGGATTGAACCTGGGTCCTTGTCCTTACTAGGCAGGCACTTAGACCGTGAAGCTATCACCTCTGCCTCAGGAAATCAATTTTATAATTAACTTTCATATTACATATTCTCTTTCCCCTTACTTCCAAAACTGGAAGAAACATGTGATCAGGTTCTTTGGTTACCATCACATGGAGATATACAATGAGCAGGGGGAAGGACCTTGAGCTGCACCCACCCACCCACGTATTTCAATTTAATGATTAGTGGTGACACAGGAAAATGAGGTTTCTCAAAAAGACAGATACCTGAAGAAAAAAAAAAAAAAAAAAAAAAAAGACAGATACCTGGATTCTCTTTAAAAATAAAATAGGTCTGGTAGCACTAGGTCAAAATTATGACATGGTGGGCATTGGTAGAAGAAAGTAACTATAGCTCTTGTCATGAGCTTACCAGGTCACCAGAGCCACACCCTGGCTGGCTGCCTTGTTGCCAGCATGGCCCTGTAGACATTTGAACTGTGACCTCTGCCACAGACAGTTTGTAGCGATCTTCTGACTGGATATGAAGGATCTATTTAAGCTTTTCTTTTTTTTTGCGGGATTGGGGTTTGAACTCATGACCTTGCTCTTGCCAGGCAAGCACTTGTGCCACGGAGCTATCTCCCCAGCTCCCGCTTGGGCTTTAAGGCCTTTATTTCTCTTTACTTGCCAGCCCAGAAAGCACAGCCTACACACTATGACCATCCCTGCTCCCAAGGGACCCAGTCTTTCCAGCACACGAGGCACCCAAGCTGTTTCCACCTGAGTTCCTTCCCGACATCTCCCTGAAGCCCCTGGGATCATCTTTATGCTCTTACTTTCCTCCATTTATCTGTTTATCTTCCATTCTCTTCCACTCCCTCCCTCTAGTCCTTCTTTTCCTTTTGCTCTTCTCTTTCCCTCCTTTACCTTCTGTTTTCCCCCACCCCTCTCTATCCATCTCTTTCTTCTGTCATCCCAGCCTCAAGTTTTCTCAGCAGCAAAGCAGTGAGAGCAGGTCTTTCCGTTCTCTGATTTGCTGGAGGTTGATGCCAGGAAGAGGAGTACTTGAGTCAGGAGGTGGGGACTCCAGCTGTCTGAAAAGTGAAGCCAGAGTCCATTTCCCTACTTTTTCTCACCTGTCTTCACCTTTTTGTTTTGTTTTTGTCTTTTTGTTATAGGGTTTCATTATGCCATTTAGGCTGGCCTTGAGCTCACTTTGAATCTCAGGCTGGTCTTGAACTCATAAAATCCACCTGCCTCAGCCTCCTGAACGCTAGGATTACAGGTGTGTGCCACCACACCCGGCCCCTGTTCACTCGTGAGACTGACTTCATTTCCTAAAGATGAATGGGAAGAAAGATTTGGCAAAGGACTCTCTCCCCGCACCCTGACCCTTTTCCTTTCTTGCACATGCCACTCTCATCCTCCTCCAGGATTTTTGCAGTGCTCAAGCAATCTGGTGGAATTGTCCCAAGGCAGGTACTTGGTGGGGATGAAAGGCATGGGGCCCTGCTGGATGGGGAGAGTGGCAAGTGACAAAGGGGACAAAAGAAAGTTCCTCCCAACACTCGCCCTCCTGCAGCAACTTAACCCGACTCAGTTGTGCAGAGGGCCAAAGGCGAGCGCCTTTGTTTTCTTTATATATTTTCCAGAACATTCTGGAGTGCTGTGTCATTCTTTAAAGATGTATTTTGGCTTACTACATTACAATTAAAATTAAATACCCAATAAACTTAAGAAAGTAGGTTCTCAGGTCCAGTATTTTTAATTGGTGCCTACTATCAGAGTTTCTAGGAATTACAGAAAGTTTCTTTAAACATAATCACTAATCACTGTGTTTTATAGGGAGAAACAGAGACAAGACAGAGGTTTAGAATCTGTGCTTATGCCGGGCGTGGTGGCTCATGCCTGTAATCCCAGCACTTGGGAGGCTGAGGCAGGAGGATTGTTGTGAGTTCGAGACCAGCCTGGGCTACAAAAGTGAGCTCAAGGCCAGCCTGAACTGCACAGTGAGACCCTGTCTCAAAAATTTAAAAAAAAAAAAAAAAGAATCTGTGCTTATTACAGCCACACAAAACTCTGGGTGTCGCTCTCTTCTCAGGGCTGAGTCCATAATCAGCACATGAAACATGGTGGGGTCCGTATTATGATGATTGAATGGACAATTGACATTGCTAGTGTGCCCTTATCCCTAAAAGTTTATTAAATGCTAATGTATTAAAGAGCTGCCATTCATCTACCCCTACACAAGGCAGATTAATCAGACTAGTAACCAAACCGCGTAGGCACCGCGTAATCTACAAAATTATCAATAATGCCAAGACATACAAAATAATGACAGGAGCTTAGCGGGCAATTTTTAAAAATTGCTGGGTTGATTCTATTATACCATTAGCATCAATGAAAATATTAATGTCATCTGGTAAGAAAAATAAAAATGTAAGCCACAATTTCTTTATATATCCTAAGACCGTTTACCCAGAGTCAGGCATCCAAAGTTTAAGTCACCCCATTTCCTTCCAGTGCCAGCTCTAATCATAAGTGAAAGATGAAACACAGCCTTTGCCTCCTTATCAGCAAAATTTGATGAAATTAAACCAAAGGCCACAGAAAGAGCTGCTGAAACAGCTCTGCTTGCCTTAAAAAGAATGTCACTTTCGGACAACCAACATGAAAAGATAAAACTGTTTCCTCCTCCATCACATACACAGTACTTGGCTTGTTCATGAATATCTTGGTATTGTTGGATTTGAGATCTCTCAGTTTGAAAATTATTCTTCTGTAGGTACAGTAAATTTCTACATTTTTAAAAAATGATATGATTTTTTGAAATGTACTTCTTTTGATTTGCAAAAGAATTCATTAAAAGAAAATATTCTGGAGATTTTGACAAGAAAATTAACTATGTAGAAAGCTACACATTTGTCATTGTGTACCATTAAACATAAGGATTGATAGCTATATATAATATATGTGAGGGTTTTTTCTTTTTGACACAGTAAAGCTATGGAATTCATAGCAGTTATGTCACCTGTAACCATATCAATTTAGGGTATAGTTTGTGTTAAAAGTAATATATATATAAAGTGATATAGGTCTGGGGAGAGATAGCTCACCAGTCTAAGCGCCTTCCTGGCAAGCGCAAGCACCCGAGTTCAATCCCTGGTATCACATACTCTGATGGCCTTGGAAACCCAGTATACAGTGCTAGCTACTGAAACCAGGTGTAGTGGCACACATCTATAGTCCCGGTGCTGGGGAGGCTGAGACAGGAGGATCACTATGAATCTGAGCTGTGTAGTGAGACCTGTATCAAACAAACAAACAAGCAAACAAATAAATAAATAAAGAGAAATAAATTAAGAAATTCATAACATTTCATATTTTAAGTGAACTATGTCCATAATTACATGCTGTAATATGGAATTCTGGCTGGCTGGAGGTCTGTCTTCCTCTTTAAAGCAGAAGATGGATTTTTGGAGGTTGGATATCACAACAACAGCTTTCATAAACATGTGGGTTAGTGGTCAGGTAGAATAATTCCAAGGAAAAATGTATGGGATTGGAAACCCTAGAAATTACCCCTTTGAAACCATCTCTACCCCTGTGAGCCCTAAGAGCACTGTACTCTGAACTACAGACTACTGCTTTTTAAAACCAAATAACTGACCTCATTAGATGGCTAGAGGAACTGGGTTACAAAATCAGTAATAATTATTATTATGCTGAGAAGGGCCAGCTGCCATTTACAGGTATGTGTAATTAATAAATGCTATATGTACCTTATATATATTTAATTTAACTCTCGATATGTACAGATTTTAACAGTAATATTTTTGCATGCTTAGGCAGCACTATTTTAAATTTCATTTCTCAAAAAGGACAAAGTAGTTTTATTTATGACTTGACTTTCCTTTTTTATATGTTTAAGGAAGAGAAGCTGGGTAGTGGCTAGAGAGCTCAGTGGACTAAAGTGCCTGCTTAGGTAGAGCGCAGAAGCTGGGGTTTGATCCCCAGTGTGCCATGCCAGCATCGTCCCTAGGGCATGCTGAGACTGTGATTGAGACTGGGTGTGGTGGCACGTGCCTGTAATCCCAGAGCTTGGGAGGCTGAAAACAGGCGGATCATTATGAGTCAGAGCTATGTAGTGAGATCCTGCAGACCCTGTACTAAATATATGAAAACAAGAGAGAGAGAGAGAGAGAGAGAGAGAGAGAGAGAGAGAGAGAGAGAGACCAAGAAAGAGACAGAGACAGAGACAGAGACAGAGAGAAGCTGGGTGCTATGGTTTAAATCTAATCTGTCGCTCCAAAGCCTCACATGCTTGGAAGGTGGGTGGGTCGCAGGCGCTGGGGTCCACTGTCCCCTGGCAAGCGCACTGTTAGCACTGGAATCTGGTGAGGAGAGGCAGGCCATGCGGAGGGGGCATGCGGGTTGGGGGCCGGGAAGGCTGCATGCTCATCCCCAGCTCCTCCGTTTCCTGATCACACAGTCTGGCCAGCCTTCCTGTGCCTAACCTCTTCACCATGCCCTTTCTGCTGTGGGGCCTGACGACCTCTACATGCGCATGCCCAGCCCACTGAAGCTGAGAGCGAAGATAACCCTGTCCTCCTTGACATTGCAGGTCCTTTGGGGGTATGTCATCCTAGGGGTACAGAAGTGGCTGATGCAGATAGAATCAGTGCTCACAAGTGATACAACTTCAGGGTGGAAAGAAGGGTAGGTATTTGCCATGGTGAAGTGAGGGGTGAAGATTATCTCGGGGAACAGAGCAGAGAAAAGATCTTCAAACAGTGGACAACTTAGTGGAGCTCAACATGTTGGAAGTGAAGGGTAGAAGAAGTCTGCTCAGAAAAGAACCCAGGAAGGCAGCCTTAGCCAGATCATACACCAAGACTTAACAGCTTTGCTGCTGCAAGGATATGATATCCAACACCCACAATTTAAAGAGTGAGACATTTAATTTGGCTCAGGGTTTCAGAAGATTTAGTCAATGGTCAGCTGGCACCAACCAGGAAGCATCGCAGTGGGAGAGTGTGGTGGAGAAAGCTCCATAGTTCACACAAACTGTAATGCAGAGCAGGGATCCTGCCTAAGGGCACAGGCCCAAGCGCCACCGATAGTATGCAAGGTCATGTCTCTAATGACCTACTCAGACACACTCGGAAATGTGTCACATTGTCCAGGTAGCTCCGCAGATGATCAAGTTGACATTGGCACGTTCTTAGTGTTTTACTTGCAGTTGGCACTTCATTCTACAAACAGCAGAGGCTGTTTGGGTGTTTATCTGCCTCATTACCTTTTGAAAATAAAATTTGCCTATGTTTGCAAGTTTTTAAGCTTGATAAGTTGGTTCTCTGAATTGATAATGGCTGAGTTAGTGAAGAACAGATATTGGGCAGACAACAGGAGTGTTTCCTAGAGGTGGAGTGGGTGTTAGTTTTGTGCTTTGACACAAGAAATACAGAATGACTAGCAGGTCAGAGTGGAAACCACCAATCTTGTGGAGAATGTGCTGTGTTTGAGGTGGCTCACTTTGTTCTGCTGAGATATTGCATTAAAGCAGTATGATTGATGATAATTTTGGATAGAATATTAGAAAAGTTATAACTTAGAACTGACTGTTTTGGATGGGAGAGATAGCTCAGTGACTTAAACGCCTGCCTGGCAAACATAGGGACCTGGGTTTAGTACTCAGTACTGCATGCTGTGCTGCTCTGCAACTCTGGGTGTGCCATGCTGGCCTGAACCCGGACATGGTGGACCATTACAAGTCCAAGCTGCATAGCCAGATCCTACACCAAATAAAATAAAATAAAATAAAATAAAATAAAATAGAAATGACTGTTTTTCTCAGCATAGTAGTGAATGTTAGCAAATGTGGGTCTAGTTCCTTAGTTGTCCAAGCAGGTCTTTTGGTTTGTGTTATTTGTTCCTAATAGCAGAGGTCTTCAAGATGAGAATCCAGATGTTATATGAAGACTCTCCAAGGGTTGTATGAGCATAGCTCAGTGGCACAGCGCCTGCCTGGCAAGCAGGAGGTCCTGGGGTGAAGTCCTAGTGCCAAAAAAAGGAAGAGGAGGAAAAGGAGGAGGAGAGAGAAAGGGAGGGGGAGGGGGAAGAGGGGAAAGAGAAGGAAAAGGGGAAGGGGAAGGGGAAGGGAAAGGGAAAGAGGAAAGGGAAGGGGAAGGAGAAAGGGGAAGGGGAAGGGGAAGGGGAAGGGGAAAGAGAAAGGAGGAGAAATTTCAGGTTCTCAAATCTCATGCATTCTCTTCCTTACAATTGATCTGCCCGACAACCAGATGTATATTTACGAAGTTTCTTCACTGTGACATGTTTTAGCTTGTCAAATTCTTGATAGAAATGCATTAAAATATGAAAGTTAAAATTTTTATTAGAATATGAAATGGGTAAGGTATGCTAAAATAATTTTTACTTTTCAAGGCCTCTGAATATATCTTTAGAAAATAGCTCTAGATAAAAAAAAAACAAAAACAAAATAAACAAAACAAAAACAAAAACAAAAAAAGCCTCATAATTTTCTTTTGGTACCAGGACTTGAACTCAGGACCTTACACTTTCCAGGTAGGCATTGTGTCACTGAGTTATCTCCTTGGCCCTACCTGATTTTTAACAGAATATAAGTATTCAAAAATCAAGTGAATTTGTTTCAACAAACTTTTCTATAACAACATGCACCTTGTATAGATAAAATTCCACAGTATTTACATTATAAAGTGAAAAATCAGTAGAAAATCATTCTTACTGATAGCATTGACAGGTGCCGATACATACTAATTTTAAAACAAAGCTGCCTTCATCTTTTTTAAGAGATGTACTTCCAACAACAAGGTTCTGTCATATTTAATAATGTTCAAAGATATCAGCATCCTGATGTAGGTTTGACCAATGATGTACTCAAAATGAGGTAAAATGTTATTAATTAAAACAGTCTGTGAACAGAAAGTAAAAAAGAAATCTCTATACAATTACATTTCAAATAATAAAATGTTTATATTTATGTAAAAGACTTTCAAACATAGAATGCTATTACATTTGAAAAACTGGGGCCAGGGATA
>PVJA010050037.1:0-13458 GCA_004027025.1 Myocastor coypus | reverse complement strand
CACTGCAGTTCATTCATCCCTTTCCTCTGAGGTCCCATAATCTCCTTGACCAGGAAATTTGGGACACCTCTGAGTTATAGGATATTACAGCACAGGTTCTCTTATATCCTGGGTCTTTATTGACCTTGAAGGGCTAGGGCCAAAATATAGGCTATCCTTATAGCCCTTCTTTTTCTCCAATTGTCGGTCTGTTAACTTACATTCTCAACCCTCCAGCAGAAAAGCTTTGTGATGCTATTACTCTATAACATAGGTACTGTGCTTTTCATCACTGGCTTTCTGAGTATCAAATATCTTTGACTTAGCTTGTAAATGATATTTTCTGACCATCATTGATATTCTGATAACTTTCCATACAATGTGATATAAGCAGTTACACAATTTTGTTTTGTCAAAATTTGAAATGATCTCAAATTTGCAGAAAAAATGCGAAAGTTTAATTCAAATAACTTATCTTCTTATTGAATCTGAAATGTATTTTGCCCACTTGTGGCACCACTACCCCCAACAATTCAGTCTGCACTCCCTACAAACAAGGTCACTCTCATCTTCATAACTACAACACAGTCACCCAAGTCTTGCATTGAACCTTCATGCACTGCACCCACACTGCAGCAAGTACCCAAATAATATTCTGTATAGCAGCAGGACTCACCAACATGAGTCATATCTCTATAGTTAACATTTTGTGTCAACTTGGAGAGTGCTTTTGAATAAGATTAACAGTTAAACTAGTAAACTTGGAGTAAAGAAGACAATCAGTTCAAGGCCCCAGTGGAGAGGAATGAGCTTGATCTGCATCCTGAGCTCTTCTAGGTGCTCTGTTGTATGTTACCAGTCAGAGCTGAAAGAAACGATAGGATTAATATAGCTTCAGAGGTCTCACTGAGCTTAGTCTCACTCTAAGTGAACCTAAGCCACGAAATTTCTCTAAAACACAGTCCTGGCAAAGTGAGAGTGGCCTGAGAATCCATGCCAGAGAATATGCAGACATGCAGTGAGAGCAGAGGATACCACCAGCAGACAGGAACACCACAGAGAACTTCTATCAAGACTTTTTTTTTACATTCCTTGAAGAATTATTGCCAACATTGGAGTGCCTTTCATATTATTAGCTCCACACCAAATTTTATAGCAACTTGCTCTTCTAAAAACTAAGAGCAGGGGGACACCCACTCAGGACCCCCCTCTTGTCCCTCTCTCAGATAGGAGCTTTCTTTCCCTCAAAATATATGTTCTTCTCATTTAAAAAATAATTAATTAAAATAAAAACTAAGAGCAATTTCAATATATGCACCACAAGAAATACACACACGGGTATGTAGACTACTATGGGGTCTAGACCAGGTTCTGATTTTCATTCCTTTACTGCCCTGTTCTCATCTTGCAGGTTGGCTAGGTTTTCAGGTAGGAACACCTCCGGTGCAGCCAGGAGGCTTGGGACTATGTTAGGCACACTGTCACATGCTTTGTGCATGCCTCCTGTGTGGGTAGCCACACCAAAATCCACATGGAACTGATGGCATGAGAATAGCACAACTAAGTGATACATGGAAGAGGGGCTTTCTATCCTGAACAGCTTCCTCTGCTGGTTGGCTATCAGGCCACAGGCTGTTGGCACCTTCTCCGTTCGTATCTCCCTTTCATTCCCAGGTTCTAGCATCAGTGAGGGTTAGAGGCATTGCTCTAGTTTATCTTGTTCCAGCTGCTGCCTGTTCAATTCTTCATTATGGCTTTGGATTTAGACAACAAGAATAAGAAACCCTGAGTTAAAACTGTGATGTCTGTGATCCTGGATGCAGGATCTTTCGATTCAGAATCAGTAGAAACAGGGTCAGCCAGATAGCTTAGCAGATTAAAGCACCTGTTCAGGCAGGCACAGAAATTGAGGCTCAATGCCTGGTGGGGTGTGCTGACACACCGAATGACACTGGACATGGTGGTGCACACCTGTAAATCCAGCACTTGGAAGGCTGAAAACAGGAGGATCATTATGATTCCTATTTGTGTAGTGAGATCCTGTACTAAATTCATTTTTTTAAAAAAAAGAAGAAGAAAAAGAAAAAAATAAGAAACAGTGGAAACAATTAGTGCAAGCATGTACACTCATCCCTGGGAAAAGCTTTGGAAGAAGGGGTGCTGGATCTCGGCTCTTGGTGGGGAGAATCAGCAACTAGGGAAGAGCTGGGCTGCTCAGAGAACAAGGGGTGCAGCAAGTCTTACTGACTTGCTGGGCTGGGCTGGGCTGACACTTGAGACCTGTGCCCAGACCACCAGTGGTCACAGCCAGCTGGGCCAGAGTGCTACTGAATGATTATCTTGCTAGTGTCATTGTCTGGGCTGAGTACTAGGGCCTGTGGGACCAGACTGGATGACTGGGTCAAAGGATGCCTGGCAACTGGGCTTTAGTGGCTGTCAAAGCATCAGAGGATGAGGGCAGAAAGAGGCGAGAAAAAAAGAAAACACATCTCAGCTCCAGCTCCAATTGGCAACAGGTCCACCAGGACTGAGTCACAGTTTTGTCCAAAACAGCTTTAAATGCTCAGCTTGTCTCTTTGGGAGAAATTCACCTAGGGGCTGAGGCAGTAAATGAGGCTGCACAAAACTTCTCTGCCACCTCTATCATCCAGCACTTGGCTGGGGCTGAAGTGACAAGTGTCCTTCAGTCCCTGAGCAATGACCCCAGACCACACTGTCACAACCTCATCGAGTGCCATGAGATGACCAGACAATATAACCTTTGTATTTCAGGTTATACAAAGCATGTATGGTGAGAAATGGGTGAAATACCCCTAAAATAAAACGGCACACTGGGTATTTTCATTTTATTTTATTTTTAACACAAAATCACAGGTATATAGCTCAGCGGTACAAGTTCCTGTCTGGCAGGCAGAAGGTCCTGAGTTCAATCCCCAGTACTGCAAAATAAATAAATACTAAGTCACAGATATATGGCTTCATGAAGCCAATTAAAGCAATGCTAATCTGGAATCATGTTAATAAACAATGATCATGTTAATTGCTTACTAAGGCATGGTCTTGTTCCCACCTATCCATATTTGAATTCGTTGATAGCAATTCATCATCCATCTGGATTTCTTGAGGAAAATTAGTACTAGATTGAATTTCTACGCTGGGACAAATTTCGCAGCTGCAGGAATAGGGCAAGCTGTGAATCCGGGCTTGTGTCTGGGTCGGGTGTGCTTTCATTCTTGCTTCTCGCATGTGCACTGCCTGGTGCACAAACTATGAGGACACAGACATCCATGAAGACGCTTCGCGCTCTGAACTGGGACGGCCGGGTCCATCTCGCTCCTGTGTGGGCAGAGGTACAGTCGCGGCCCACGCTGCACCACGCCACCCACGCACCCGTGATAGTCTCAATAGGCTGAAACAGAAAGGAGAGAGGCTTAGAGACCCGACCGAGAGGTGAGGACCTACCTTCGGAGCACACCCTACAACCCAAGCCCCGCCCAATAGGCCCAGACCCCGCCCCCTCGTGTACAGGCCCGACCTCGTCTTTCCCGCCCGGCCCCGCCCACTACGACCGCAAACCACGCCCTTTTCATCGGCCCCCGCCCACTTCGGCCCCTGACCAGCTCCTCCCTCCGGGTCACGCCTACCGCCGCCGCGGAACCGCCCTTCCCGCCTTTCCCTCCTGGGCGGCACCGCGCCCGGGATGGGTGGAGGCGGCCGGGACTCCTCCTCTTCCTCCTCCTCTTCCTCCTCCTCTTCCTCCTCCTCTTCCCCCTTACCATCCTCTTCCTCCTCCTGTTTCCTCCTCACGCCCCCCGGCCCCACCCTGGCTCCGGACCGCAGATATGGACCCCAGCTCAGCAACCGTGCTGGGGCTTCCCGAGGACGAGGTGGGTCGGGAGCAGGTTCCGCCCGGGTTTGGCCCCAGGTTCCGCTCCCCGGCTGGGCGGACACGGCCAGGGTCTGATTTAGGGACACTTCTGCTCTTTAGGGTTCGGGTTCACGCGGGTGGACGCCGCGCAGGCAGGTTGCTGCTCGCTAGTCACAAACCCAGTAAAGCAGATTTATTCCCATGAGGACCCAACTGTTGCCCCCTGGCGGGTGCTGTAGCAAACTGTCCCACTCTATGCGTGCCTGTGGGTCGGTGGCCAGGGTCGGTGTCTCCGTTGCTTGTCTCCAGCCCCCTCCGTCCACGGAACTCGCGCGGAATTTTCCCGAGTTTCAGGACTCGGAATGCTGCGGTGTTAGTCTAACTGTGCCGAGTCTTGTGCCGCGAGGCTGTTCACCTGTGGTCGACTTGGCTTCTGCAGGAGCTCAGGGTCCCAGGCAGCTAGCTGTCTGTCCTCGGGGTGGAGGAGCCTTGTGCACAATTGCACCGTGAAGGATCAGTGGATAGGTGTGTTTATCATACCATCAACAGTGCAAACGTGTATCCAAAGAGCCCAGAGTTCACCAGAAATCTCGTAGTTTTAGTGTCTGGGTTTAAAGTGAAGAATTTAATTTCTTAGGTGTTGATTGGAAAAGTGCTGTTGTCTGTTGGACACAGCTGTCCAAAAGTTGTAGCTAAAGGTGCTTTCCTTACCCTTATTCTGAAGAAAAGATAAGAGGAAACCGAGCCTGGGCTTTCCAGGTGTGCTACCCAGATTTCTCATCCTTCTCCAGCCCAGCCAACTGATCCGAAGCCAGATATTCCAGAAGAACTGTTGGCTGTCTGCTTTCTCTTTCCTACAGGATCTGTGCTGTCAGTCTCCTCCACCCCTCTGCCCAGCTGAAATAAAACGGATTGTGACAGTTAGGGGCTCATCAGTAGCAACAGGGTCACCTCTCCTCCGTTTGAAATGAGGATTTCTCGAGCTCACTGTGGATTTGTACTTCTGGGGAGCTTCACAGCATGGGGCCTACTCAATTCACATGACTGGGGTCTGCCTGTCAGTTCTATGACTTCAAGCCTCCCCATGTCTTCTTTGTCCACAAGAAAGGAGAGTGAGCTAAGAAGATGAGAATCATGATGGTGAAACTGCTTCCCTTGTAATCTGGCTTTTCAGTGCACCTCATTTTCTGTCTACCTGAATCATGCCCTGTGAGGTAGAGAGAGAAAGTCTTGGCCCTTGAGAACTGCACCATCTGATCCAAGAGAGGAAAATCACTTGTTTGGGGGTTGTGGGTGCCATCTTGTGGCTACCATTTGCCATTTTTTTCTCGTCTGTAAAACAAAAGAAAACCTGGAAACCCCTTAGGCACACACGCCTTAATAAAAGAACATTGCAATTGTTTCACTTATAACAACTGACAAATGTGTGGAAAAAAGGCAGTCCTCTCCTGTTGATTAAAAGTTAAGTAGTTTTTTCCATAAAATTGAAAGAAGTGATTCTTACAAATTTGAAACTGAACCACAGAGAAAAATGACTAGAAACAGGATAGAAAAAGAATTGTACATAGCTCCAAGGGCCCTCTGTGTAAGCACCTGAGTATGAAAATGTAGTAAAATTTAGGGCATAGTACCCCTCACTTTTCATGAGTAGTAGCTCTTGCATATTTGTCTTTATATGAGACATGGTATACAGAATTTTGCTGTTAAAGCAGTAGCTAACAATTGATAACTGACTTGCTCAGTTGCTTGGGATTAACAGTAGAGAACGACTCACAAATCTTCCGGGGAGGAATGTGCTGGGACTGAGATTGTGGTCTTCCTGGACCTTCCGGGCACACAGAGGCTGGAAGGCAGCCCTGTGTTTCCCAGTGTGCAACAGCTGTTCTGTGTACAGTGTGAAGACTCAACAGCACAGGCACTTAGGAGGGACTTGGGAGGTGAAAGTGGAGCCAATTGTTTCTTTGCCTTTTTCTGATAGCAAGGGTGGTCTTATAGACACTGAATTTTTCTACAAAAAAAGTTGCAGGCTGGTGCCTTGTTTTGTGGGCATTGGAAGGAAGTTGCAGGTGTGGCGGTGGTAGTGACTCCCAGATGTCTGGACGGGTCCGTTCTGTTCTTATAAACACTGCTGGTTGAGGTTTCTGATTAACTGTCTGTCTGCATCTGAGGCAGTGGCTGCTTTTGTGTCATCTTCCAGTTACCCACCCATCTGTACTAGAGCCTACTCCTAGCACTTTTTTCTTCTTAAAATATCTTAAGTGATTTCTGTTTGCTAAAACTAAAGCCTGACAAAGAAGGAAGGAAATAACAAGAGTTGAGTCTCTTCTGCCAGTGCCTCTGGGGCCCACAGCTGCAGTCCTCCCATAGGCACAGGGCAGCTGAGCAGGTCACATTTGGACTGTTCTGGGCCGTGAAGGCTGCGTAGCAGCTGCCCACCCTGGGTCACATGGGCGTGTGAAGGATGTTCTGCACAAGAAGGGGAGGTGCCATTTAAGCACAGTAACCTCTCCCAGCCTCTTGGGGATTAATCTTGCCTCTGCTGCTCTCTTGTAACTTTTTAATCTCAGAGTCACTCTAAAATATTTTATTAAACAAGTGAATAAATGTAGTTTATTTGGGGGGTACAGGAACTAAACTCAGAACGTGATGCTTACCAGGCTAAATCCTAGGTCCCTATTTTATTTTTAATAATTCGATTATTTCAAACCAACAACACAGAGCATTAGGTTCCCCGTGCAGATTTCCCATGTGTTGACGTCTCACTATGACTGCCATGTTGGTTTTTTGTTTTTGTTTTTGTTTCTGCTATGATCAGTGGTTGTTTGTTTTGCTTTGTTTGTTTTATCTATTTAAAGGTAACTTTCAGACACAGTGCCTCATTATCTCTAGATACTCTAGTATGTACTTTTCTAAAACAAGAACTCTTCTAAATTAGGAAGTCAGTATTGGTACAACAATCCTGTCATTTACACATGTCATTCAGACCTACTGGCTGCCCTAATAATTTCCCTTCCTCTTTAGTCCAGGATCCCATTGGGGAACATAAGCTGCATCTGCCATTGTAGTTTTCTAACCTGTGAGGTGGTTCCTGGCTTTCGTGGCCTTGGCACTTCGAGTGGGCACAGGTGGTGCAGCTGGCAGGATGCTCCTCATCTAGGTCTGAGGGTTGTTTCCAGTGCCCTGGTGAGTGTCGCAATTTCTTCACAGCAATCATGAAGACAGCTGGGTTCTCGTGGCATTGCATCAGGGTACAGTCATGGTCAGCAACAACCTTCATCACTTGGTCTTCCAGTGTCTGCTAGCTTTCTTACACAGAGTGTGAGCATTTTTCTATTTAAATTGATTAGTATTTTGAGGGGACCTATTTTGAGATGATGTCAGTATACTATTCCTTATCAAATCTCGTCTCCTGGTTTTATCATTTATTTATGAATTTCATCTCTATCAAACACTACGACTTTTTATTTCCATTCTTATTAGTTGTAATCCTATAAAAAGAATATTCCCTTTCCATTTATTGATTCACTTATATCAGCGTAGACCTGTGGAATATCACTTTGATGTGTTGTAGTCATTCCCTATTTTTAAATATTTTTAGCTTGAATTGTCCCAGATGACAGGAGAGGTCCTTCAAGGAGATTTCAAGGTCCTTATAATACTAATAAGAGTGTTCATTCTATTTATGTGTTACTTTTTGGTAGAAGATGATCCAGACTCATGCTTTTTCCTGGCCCAGGTCTGTCTGAAATCAGTAATTTTCCCAAGGATCACTGGTTCTCTTCATGAGGAAATGGTTTCTGGAGGCTAGCGTCTGGGTATGCACTCCTAGACGTGCTCTTTGGCTGTCTTGGTGAGGAGAGTTCAGCACTGATTGTGCATTTATGTGTGTATAGATCATACATGTGGATAGCTATAAGTATTTCTGCATCAGTCTGTGTACATTCACTAAAAACCATGGATCCATTCTGATTTCTCCATTGAAACCAATGCCTTAGTGCTCCTTTTTAGATTTAGGAACTGTTACAGTGAAATAGCTAGCTTTCATTATCCTTAATGTATTTCCTTATCTGTTCAGGTCCTTTGTTTACACATTCATTGAAACTTATTTCCAGCTACACAAGAATCTCTGCCTCTTCCACATCCTGCTCTCAGCTCTCTGGATCCTCAGATGCCAATGAGAACACTGCACTTACATTTCTATCACCCTCCCACAGTGGACACCCTACTGGCCTGTCCACATGACCATCACACCTGCCCAGTGCCTGTGCTGTAGACATGCAGAAAGCAAAGCTCCTGGAATTCCCCCCCCCCACCCCACCCCTACCTGTAGGGCTCTGTGGTCCGCTTCTCTGCACAGGGGGACTATGAGTTTTTTTCTTTTTCTTTCTTTTTTTTTTTTATATATTTGTTATAGGGTCTCACTACACAGCTTGGATTTATAGTGAGCCTCATGTTTCAGCCTCTCCAGGGCTGGCATTACAGACGTGTGCCACCACGCCTAGTTTTGTTGCCCTTCTTGGTATAACTGGGGCTGGGCCTGCATGGCATGTGTACTGACGATTGAACCTGGGTCCATGTGCTTGCCTAGGCAGGCACTTAGACCGTTGAGCTGTCTTTGCAGCCTGGCTATGAGTTTTAATAGTTAAGTGTTAGGAATTTGTGTCAGCTAGGAATGGAATCTTGGAGCTGAAAGGAACCTTATATATAACCACTTGGGATGAGCAGGAGTATCATAGTCAGGGTTTATAAGAAAATGGATTTACTATGGGACAAATAATTTATAGGATTATTTTATAACACTTGCCCAAAGAGTCAAATGCAAAAGAGTGCAGGAGATCTTTCCATACCCCAGAGAGCCACAAAAGTTAGCTGAACACCTGGATCCCACCACAGTGTCAGGCGTGAGTCCATCTGAACACCTGCATCCCATGGGAATGTCCTCCACAAGTCCAGCTGGAAGCCTGGAGCCCATGACAATGTCTCATGCTAGTCTGTTTCACACATCTACTCTGGGAAGGCCCAAAGGTCAGTGGTGGAAGCTACAAAGCCTGGCTGAGGGGTGAAGGATCTGTGCCAGCAGGGTGGGGGAGCTGCTCTGGAGCCAGGAAACAACACTCAAAGTAAGGCCTAGAGCTCTCCTGAAAAGTACCACAACCGTCCTCAGTAATAGCAAGGGCCTGAGCTCCTCTGATGATGAGATCAGCCAAGTTCTTATCAGGAAAGCAGCACAACAAGCTTCTCCAGGATAGTCAACATCACATGATCTTCCCATCCAGTTCTTTTTTATGCTGTTGGCATCCTCTGGTGGCCCTTCCACACCCAGTACCATGCTAATTCAGTTCGGTGGGGTGTGACAGGTTGACCACCAGTTGGGAAACTGGGATTTGCCTTTGTTGAAATTCTGGCCCTGTCCCTTACATGGCAACTTTGCACAATTATTAACGTGTCAGAATAGATATTTAAATGAACTGATTCTTTCCATCTGCTAACACTGTTAAATTGTCTGCAGCATGTAGGGACACAGAAGAGTATTTGAACCCAGCTGTTGTTCAGTGTATCATGGCTCTGTGCTCTAACACCAAATCTTGAGGCCAGACTGTTGCTTTGAGTTGCTAGTCCCACCATTTTGGGTGAATGAATGTGTGAATTCATTGGCAGCACATGTTACCACCAACCTCTCCTTTCTTAAGTATCCTATTGATCTTGGTTTCCCTACCAGTCCTATCCAAATTTGAAAAGGACAAATGAATGGAGGGCTAGGGAAGTCTAGAGATAAACACAAAGAGCAAGGCACAGCACAAATGAGAAGGGTTTTGTTGTTGTTGTGTATTCAGTACAGGGTCTACAGGGTCTCACTACACATATTAGACTCATAGTGATCCTCCAGTTTTCAGCCTCCCAAGTACTCAGACTACAGGCTCGCGTCCCCCACACCCAGCCTCAGTTGTCCTGTCAGCACGTCCCTCAGCGCAGGGCCTGTATGGCAAGTGTAGGATTGAGCTCCCGATCCCTGTGTCTGCCTAAACAGGCACCTTAGTCTGCTGAGCTATCTGGCCATCCCTTTGAAATGGATTTTGGTTAGACTTTTTCTTGAAAAAGTATTCCTGAAGCCCATTGTTAAAACTCACAGCTACCTCTGGTGTGAGACAGTGTTGGGAACTCAAAGACAGTGTGTGAGCCCATAGTTGTGATGGTGCCTGAGGGTGCTGTAGTGAAGATGCACTGTAGTGAAAATGGGCCAGCTCTTTTCATAGCATAGCTGCCTTTAATTGAACACTTGTTTCATGTCAAGAACCAGGCTGGGTGTCTTCACAACCACCTTTTGGAGCTAGGGAGTCTTATCCCCACATTCAGACTAGAAATTTGAGATACTAGTTTTCTCCAGGGCCTTCTTGGTACATGCTGACCTGGGATTCAAACCTAGGTATCTCTCTGTGTCTCTGTCTCTGTCTCTGTCTCTCTCTGTCTCTGTCTCTCTGTGTGTCTGTCTGTGTGTCTCCTATTTTCTTTTTTGGTACCAGGACTTGAACTCAGGGCCTCCCACTTGCCAGCCAAGTACTGCACCACTATGCTACATTCCTGGTGAAATCCAGCTCTCTTTAGCACCAAAATTTGATCTTTTCATTTTTCTGCTACAAATTGTAGCCCATATAAAATAATTTAATAGAAAGACACTTCCTCAGGAAGATGAGGAATCGAACATGTACATTATTAGCTTGTAATCTTATGCTGTCTTTTCCACATCTTCTGTCTTTTTGCTGCATTTGGGGCATCTGAGGTACTTGAATCTATATGTTCTGGACAAGTATCTGCTGAACACTTACTGCCTGTTAGGTGTTTGGTTAGTACATGAGATTATAGTGATGGACAACAGATTTTACTCAATTTTAGCCTAGAGGGAAAGAAAAGTAGATAATCATATATCAGTGTTATATGTCATGAAGATACAAGCATATAACAGAGAACATTCATCTCATATGAACAGGCAGAGATTATGGGGAGGGTAAGGAAGTCACATTTAAACCAGAGCTGATGACAAAGAGTCCTGAGGGTATGTGGGACTGCAGAAGACAAAAGCAATAACTACGTGCACATGATATGGTATCCAGAGGTGCCACGAATATAGTTCAGTGGCATAGCATCTGTCTGACAGATGTGAGGGTTTGAGTTTGAATCCTGGTACAAAAAAAAAAAAAGGTGCCTGTGGTATGGTGTTGGGGAAAAGAGTTCTCCCCACGACTGGCAACCATGCAAAGATTTGGAGTTCTCAAGTAGAAAAGAAATTAATTATATATGTGGATATACACACATCATCACAAACATCGTTAATACTATTGTTTATAATTGATGTTCAATATCTTTGGCTTTCTATCTGGAGTTACTTTATTTTCTTTATTTGAAGTGCACCTTTCAGTATTTTACTGTTTGCTCATAGTAAACTTTGTTTTTATTTGAAAATGTTTTTATTTTGGCTTCTTTCTTTTGGGGAGGTAGGGAGAGGAGAAATGAAATATATAAATAGTGAAATGCTTGACTTTTAAGTGTCTAACTTGATTTTTTTTTCTAATTTGATTTTTGATAACCCTCATAGCCAGCAGTCCTGTTCAAATGTAGACTCCATGTCACTTCAGAGTGCCCCCTCAGGTCCTCCGACAGTCCATTGTCCAGGGGCTATTCTGGAATTGGATGAATGGATTTGTGTGCCATGTACTCTTCTATGTGATTTTTTTCTAAATCTGTTTGAGGTTTGTGTAGTTGTTTACATATGTAATACATTGCCATGTGATGGTCACACTGCTGCTGCAGGGATTACACTCTGGGAACCACTGGTCTCTTTTCAATCTAAGGATTCTGACTGGGTATTCTTCAGTATCTCTATTGTTAGTATCAAGACTTTCTGAGAAGTTTTGTCCTACCCAAAGCAAATATACAGCAATCATATAGCCTAGCTTTACTAAACTGAAACTCACAATATGTAACAAGAAAATGTAAATTTTGTGTTTTAGGAAAATTCACGAATCGTGAGGGTGAAAGTTATAGCTGGAATAGGCCTTGCCAAGAAAGATATCTTGGGATCTAGGTAAGCATGATAATTGTGTTGGAATTTTTAAATTTTGGATTTGTTCACTAATATTTTGCTAAACTTTCCATCAACTGAAAAATTACTATTTGTAGATTGCTGTATAAAGTAGAATAATAATGCTTTAGTTACTTTCTCATTGCTGGGACAAAATACCCAGAGGGCACAGGCAGGAGGCAGCGTGCACAAGAGAGGACTAGGGATAATGTCTGTGCCCCCAGCAACCAGTCTCCTGCCAGCCTTCACTGCGCAGCTCACACCCAGGTGTAAACCATCAGGGGCTGACTCCAGTGCCTCACACCCATGATCCAGTCGCCCCCTAAACCCCCACCTCTGAGTGTGTGAGGATTTGGGTGGCCATCTAGATATAAGCCATAGCAAATAATATTTCTAATTGGAAGTTTACTAGGTCTTTTAGTATGTGAATTACATTTGTGAAGGTAGGTAAACACAAATCAGACTGAAACTTATAAGATTATGATTATGATTATTGAGTTCTGCCTCCAGAAATTCATAAATTGGAACAGGGTGTTGTTTTTTGTTTTTTTTGTTTTTTTTGTTTTGTTTTTTTCTTGTTTCAGAACCTTTGTTTGTTTATTCACTCATTTTTATGGCCGGCTCAGCCCGCCCCGAGGGCAGGGCTGGCGCAGCATGTGGTGCCGGGGATCGAACCGCGGTCCCTAAAGCTGCCCAAGCTTTCCCAAGCAGGCGCTTTAGACCATTGAGCCATCCCGCCGGGCCCCGAACAGGGTGATTATTTAGCAGAACGCAGCTATAAATTGCAGGCATAATTAGCAAGTGCCACCTGTGTGGATTGGAGGTAATTCTGCAAGGCATATTCTGGTGATGTTCACATTCAGAAGAAAAGCATTGTGTGAAGTGAGATCCAGTTTAAGAATAAGTTGAGGCCAGTGGAATCAGCCTGAACAAGGACAGTCTTCTGGTGTGGGAACCCAGGGGCTGAGCCTGAAGCCTGCGGGGCAGCTGCCCTTCCCAGACAGGTGACTGTGCCATAAAATAGAGAAGCAAATTAAGACTCATCAGAAGAAAATGGCAGTCTGGTAGCCCCACCGTGTGATATTCGTTTTATCTTGGATATGACGTAAAATTACCTGATCTTTAAAGAACCAGGAAATGGAGCACAATTTAAGTATTTTTGTTTGGAGACATGATTTCATTATACAGTCCAGACTGTCCTTGAACTCACTTTGTAGCCCAGGCTGGCCTTGAACTCACCATGATTTTTCTGCCTCAGCCTGCCCAAGTGCTGGGATTATGGCAGTGTGCCACCATGCCTCCCTACTAGGAGAGAAAATAAAATATGGTCACAATAAATCAAAGGTGGGAAATTTCAGGAATGATATAAAAATGAAAATGCTACAACTGAAAATTACATTTGAAATAAAAATTCTTGGATGAATTTAACAGCAGAATGGAGATGAAGAAGGTATAATCGTATTTAAAGGTGGATTAATAGAAATTATTACCTAGTTAAAAGATGACACAGAAAAATATTGGAAGAAAAAAAAAA
>PVJA010050036.1:0-13439 GCA_004027025.1 Myocastor coypus | reverse complement strand
GGAAATCTACCTGAGGCCTGTGCTCCTGCCCACCCACTTCCATCTGGTCGGCCATCCCTTCCCCAGTATGCAGTGATGAGAGTTACCTGCCTGAGAGGCCTGGTGGGCAAAACACCCCAACTGCAAGGAGCAGTTCTTAGTGTAGCAAGAAGGCTTTCTCTGTGTGGTCAGCAGGGATGCTGTGCTCACTGAAGTAGTCCCTGGTCTAGCAAGTTTCACAGTCCTCAGTGGGCCCCCCACCCCTTTGCCACAGGTAGTTTCACCACTGATCTAGGCAGTACAAGTCATTGTCTGTCAACCGTTTTAAAGAAAGGTCCCACTGCAGCCATGAGCAGCAACAGCAACCTTGGCCACTGTTAGGTTAATTGTACACTGACTCTGTTCCAGAACCCACACAAAGCTCTCAAGATAGTTCTTAGATCAAATGGACTCTCCTGTCATCCCATTTATAGAGAGGGAAACTGAGGTTAGCTTAGAGAAAATAACTTGTCCAAAATAAGTAGTAGAGCTTGGAGGTCAGTCTCAGCCCAGGGTCTGGCTCTTCTCCCTGTGCTTTTACCTGTATTCACAGCCAAAACATCCTTGGCACCCTCAAGAGGTTCCAAGCAAAGTCACTGAGATTTAAGTGTATTTCTCGTTCTCTGCCATCAAAGAAACGAGTACAATTCTTGTTCACCGATCTTCCTGAGCTAAGCTTTTGTATCCTTGGAAGCCATCATTAGCCATTTGGACTTTCCCTCCACTGGCTTTCTGTCCTCTTTCCTGTGTTGGGTTCACGTTGAGCAACAAAGATCTGTTGCAGGTGGTTACTGTGCAAAGCCACTGGAAGGTGCCAAGAAGTAGGCAGTGCTTGCTTACACCCAATGGTGCTAGAGTGCCTCACCATCTGCTCAGTGTGCCAAGTAGTGTTAGGTCCGGGAGACGACGGGAGAAGGATGAGCCAAGAGTCGGAGCCTCAAAGTGAAACAGTGCTTTTATTTAAAAAGCTGTGCCGGCACAGGGTCACCTAGCCAGGAGGCTGAAGTGACCCCAAGCTGCAGTATGAACAGGTTTATATAGGGTGCTGGGGGATCAGCAAGCGTCTTTTACAGAAGCTAATAGCGTAGGTTAGTCAGGGGCTCTTTACAGTGATTGGGTATCTTAGGTCGTTATAGTCCAATGGGAATGGTTCTGGTAACATTTGGGCAGCCAATGGGAGTACATTGACCCCCCTGGCTGGAGGGGAGTTTCGACACCCAGGTGACTTTGGGGTAATAGAACCCTAAGTTACAGATAACAGAAGGGTGGTATCGAGGTGGGTCAGCCCTTATAGTAGCTCCCCAACATCGGCTCACTTAATACTCATAAAAGCCTTGGGAGGCAGATGCTACTACCATCCCTCGTTTATATAGACTCCAAATAAATGGAGGCTCAGCACACTGGGGAGAGCTTGCTCCCTGCTGAAGAGCTCGCAGGTGGCTGAAGTCTTTGGTATTAGGCAATGATGAAAGACTCCAGGTGTTATAGGAGATAGACTCAGGAAGTTGTAACCATCTCAGGCGGCGACAAGTGTGAAAGAGGGAGACTGAGCCTCACGTGCCAGGAGAGTGCCACTAAGGAGGAGGCACTTAAGTTAGACCTTGGAGATGGTGCGAGACAGTGGGTCCAGCTGGGCAGAGGGCACAGGTGAGGCGAGGGATGTGTACACAGAGGTCATACCTGTTAGATTCTAACAGTTAGAACCTGTGGACTGAGCCAAGGAAACTCTGGGCAGGGCTTGGGAGAAGTGAGCTGTTTTGGTTTGTGTACAGGGTCCCTCCAAAGCCTCATGCAGTCATAGGGCGGCTTCTGGAATTTGTAATTGATTATTGTGAAAATGGGTGCTGCCTCTCCCCTCGGGCAGGTGATTTCTATGTAAGGTAGGAAAAGAAGTTAGCTGCTTGAGGAGCTAGCTCTTCCGGAGTGCTTGCTCTTAGCTGCCACCATGAAAGGTTGTTTTCTGCTGTGTGCCTCTCTGCTGTGGAGCCAGCTGAATATAGACTGAAACCTCCAGCAACTGTGAGCTCAATAAACCTTTCCTTTCCTCATTTCAAGTGTTCGGTATTTGTCCCAGCCACGAGAGAAGAGTAAGTAAAACATGAGCAATGTCCTCACCTTCCCTGAAGTGCACCTTGTAGCAGCGCTCGCATGCTCTCCATGCTGAGACCGGCCTTCCCTCTCCCCTCTGCCCCATGCCTCCAGGGTGTGTGCCAGTTGTCCGTTTAATGATCACAGGGTTGTAAGGAGATGGACTTGAAGGGACCTGTAGAACAGCCTGTGCCAGTATTGCCAGCCCTCCTCAGAAGGGGGTATCATTTGACATTGGTGCAGAAGGGCAGGGCGAAGGGTTTTCTCTTCAGACCTCACATCCCAGACTTTGGGTCTGCAGCTCTCACAGAACAGTAGTACCACTCCTTGTCACAGACTGGCTGGTCCTTAAGGGAGTTCCCATGGTCACCACTTGTCAGTTTGAAGGACAGTGGGCAACCTTCTTCATGTGGTTTCCAGTGACACTTTTGGGTGGCTGAATCTCCACGGCTTATTAGGATCAGAGCCCATGGGAACAGTAGCCTGGGTAGGCACTCCTGCCCACACAGAGGACTGGCATATGCATGAAACTAGATGTCAACCTCACAGCCAACACACACCTCCTCTGCTCTTCCCTGGCAGCTGGTGTAGTAGTTGCTAAGCAACCAAGTTATCCTTACCGCCTGGCTGGTTTTCAGATGCAGAAGAGGTCTGGCTCTCCTCCTGGAGAATTCCAGCTGTGTGATGCCCTACAGGAACTTGACCTCTGAGGCCTCCAACAGCTCTGACCCTGCTTTGCATCCTGAGGATAGTTTGCTTCTTCCTAGAGGTAGGGATCTGCCTTTTAAGACTAGAAAGAATGATCTAGAGCCTTGAAATGGTATCCATAGACTGCAGTAGAACAGAACTTAAACCTCAAGGGCAGAGAAGTCTCCTAATTCCAAAGGATTTAACCTGAACTATGCCTAGATTTCTTGTCTTCATTTGTACTTTTCAAAAAATCCCAAGAGGCTAATATTTTAATTTGTGACTGAGAACTCAGGATGTCTAGCTATTCTGACAGTTAAGAAAGTACCAAGACACCAGCTGGGAAGCCCCAGAAGTTACACTCTCATCTGTCCTTCCTGGCCCTCTGAGGTCTTTAAGGGCTTCTCACATCATGATCCATCTTGCTAGATTGCGAACAACTACTAAAGAGTTTCTACAACAAGCTAAGTATTAGGTTGAGGGGAAAGAAAAGTACTGACCAATATAAGACTCCCTCTCTTGTCTATGAAACCATAATTTCGCTTGGTGAAGGGAAGTAGATGTCTGTGTAGACTGCTGTTGAACTTCAAGTCAGTACCTTCTCTAGTGTCTAACAGATGTCACATAGGACTTTCCCTTAAAATGTTAAAGCAGTCCTGGCCTGGAGCACATAATGCTGGGATGAATTTATTAGGTGGTTCCATCATTGTGCGAGCCTGAGAGCCTTAATGGCCTCGTTGTTCTCCACTTATTGTGCAAACAAGAGAGCTGACTAGATGGTGAGCGCCTTGTCGGGGGAACATGCAGTTGTGCAATAAACATGACATCTTTCCTAATAAGTGAGGGGAGTATATTTCAAAATCAGGGTTAAAAGTATGGTAGAATAAATATGTAAGGCAGTACAGCCCTTAATGATCAAGTAGCACAGGCTGCATGTGATCCTGCGCCCCGTTTACATGGGAGCGCAGCAGGTTTGCTTACACTAGCATCACGCCGATGTGAGCAGTGCGTGCTAGGGCGTCACTTGGTGACAGAGTCCTCGGGCCCCTTTATGATATGATGGGGTGCGATCGCTCATTAACTGAAGCACCATTAGGCAGTCCATGGATGTGAACTGCCGCCCGTGAGTCTGCAGTGGGGACCTCGGTCCTGCAGCCCTGAGACCTTCAGACCAGACCTGTGCTTGCAACTGAAGTGCACAGGACAGTAATGGAAATTACAGGTTCTTGCAGAAGCTGGGCGCCTCCCTCCCGTTTTCTTCTCTGTGGCATCTTAATAAATCTTTGTGGCATTGAATGAAGGGTTACAGGAAAATCTATAATTATGACTTCATTCCTTCCCAGTCATATTTTTGTCACCTCTCAGATTGCATTTAACATCCCAATGCATTGTGGTCGAGATGAATCCTGATACAAGGAGCCAGATTTTGTGGGTTTGAAGCTGGTTTGGCCACTCTATAGGGTGTGGATATGGGTGCGGACTGGTGAGAGATCAGCTTTGTGGTGCGGGCCGTGGGAACTACAGGGGCCCCTGCAGGTGACAAGGTGGACTTGGCGAGGTGACACAGGTGGTGCCCTTGGCCTGTGCTTGGTGCGGGCTTGAGCCTCTGCCAGTGTGTGGCTTGATGCTAGTTTTGCTGCAGGGTACGCATGTCGACAGCACTGTGGTTGCCCTGACAAGCTTTTCTCTGGAGGAGCTGGGGGTAGGCGGGTGGGTGCAGGACACGCCCTCTCCATTGGAGAACAGCAAGTGCAGCCTGGGCCTCTGCCCTTGCTGTCTGTACCTGGCACTCCATTAAGGCATTTCTTGTGTCCGAGACACTGGACATCTCCCTTCGTGCTTGGTTGAAGGTATCACAAGGGACTGGCCCAGAGCGCAGCCAGTCTTCTCGGGCACACTGCCCCTGCAGAACCTGCTGCTGGGAGCCAGCGAGGGTCCCTTCCCCTGGACGTGTGCTTAAATGCACAGAGAACCGTGGCAGACCTGCTGGGGGCTCTGCTTCTAGAGCCTGCTTCTCATAGCATTAGGATGCAAAGAAAGCATTAAAATTTAATTCCTCAGCCCATTTCCTCATCTGCTTTGAAGCAGGCGGCTGGGGCCAATAGAGACTTGGTGTAGTGAGAGTTCCTGCCAAGTAGGTTTAGCCTTAGAAACAGCTGCATTGTTTGTTTGCAAATTGTTGTAAAAGTAAACAGAGTTCTGGGACTCACCCCTGCCAGGATCGGGAGCAGCCCCCTGGCCTCCATTGGCAGGGAACACTTGTTCAGCCTTTGAGTTCTGCAGCCGTTAGTTAGCTGGGCCATCTGGTTGTAAGGCAGCCAATTAAGCCCAATTCCTTTAGGAGAAGAGGGTGTGGGAGGGGGATCAGCTGGGTTTCAGTTGCAGAGGGAAGCCTGATCTCAACTGGGGCCAGGTGCTTTGTGAACACCTTCTACCCTGTTCGTGCTCATATTTGAAGTTCTAAGGTTCTGAGCTCCATTGACAGGCTGTGATTATTTCCCAGGAATCTTGGGCCCAGGAAGGAGGGAAAAGTAGATCTGTCAAAACATCCGTGGTGCTCAAAGGTGGGGTGCTGTTGATCTGGGGAGAGGCTTTAATTTGTGGCTTCCTGGAGTTCTAATGATCTCCCAGGCACAGCCAGTAAGGTGCCCAGCCACACACTCAGGCAGCCTTCACCTTGCGTTGGCCCAGCCTTGCCTCTCTGGTCACCAGGAGAAGCTTCTGCCAGGGGTGTGCGTGGCGCAGAGTGGGCTTGATGTTGGCTTTGGAGTTCCTCCTGTTCCCCTACATCAGTGCCCACCCGGGCATGGCCAGGGCTTGCAGCTCTGCATTTGTTTTTGATCAGTGAGAGCAGCAGGTCTCTGACCCAGCCTGCCTGGCCGAGCGCGCGGCAGACTCGTCTTGCAGTTTTATTTGCTGCATCTGAGCAGTGACCTCGTCCTCATCAGAGGCTTCGCCTTTGCAGCGGACTTTCCTGTACATACCACTCATGCTGGCATCTTCAGGAGCTGGCTCCGAAGATCTCAGCTCCGTGACACAGACAGCTTTGAACAAATGCAGACCTAGGACCCACTCAGATTTCTCCTCTGTGCCTCTTCTGTCCTGTGCTTACCTCCCTACCCCTGGCTTGTCTGGAATTCCTGCAGCTCAAAGAGTTGAGCTGTGTCATGTTTATTGGACCTGTTCTGGACTTCAGATGTTTATGGGCATTTCTCATGCGTCAGGGTGCTGCCTGTCACTCCATTCTTCTGTGGAAGCAGGTGTTATTATTCTGGTTTTATAGTGCTGAGAGCCGAGCTTCCTTGGTGTTGAATGGCTTGGGTCAGAGTTCACAAATGTGGAGTCAGAACCTGGGGCTGTGTTCCAATCTCTATTTTCCTTCCCTGCCCAATAAATCATGCCAGCTCTTAGGCTGCTTCAAGAAGACTCAGTGCAGGGCCAGCCAGATAGCTCAGGTGACTAAACTGTCTACTTAGAGTGCATCGGCCAAGGTTCAATCCCCAGTGTGCTGTGCCAGGTGCGCCCCTGGGGTGTGCCTGTAATCCCAGTGCTTGGGAGGCTGAAAAGAGGAGGATCATGGGTCTGATTTGGGTAGTGAGTCCCTGTGGTCCAGAAAGCTTGGAAACCTACCATATTTAAGCAGCACTTGAATTACCAACAGCAGCACCTATCTGACTGATCTGTGCGGAAGGCAGGTTTTAGAGTGGGACAGTGGCTCATCACAGACCCAAGGAGAGTAGGCTTGAAAAACAAGAGGTACCAGGCAAGCCTTGGTCCTCAACGCACCAGAGGCTCCTGGCTTGGGTGGAGTTGGATGCAAACCCGTGTGTGTGCCTTTGCTTCCCCGCAAGGGCTGCTGGGAAAACACTGCTGGCTTGGCTTCCTGAGGGGCAGAGGCTGTGCTGCCTACCAAGCTGTTCTGTGGTGAGTTTCCCAAGCACAGCCTACACAGTGAGAACCTGGACAGCCTGCCCACATGACAACGGCTCAGCCCCAAACCTGCACAGACGCCTGGTGATTGCCCACCAAGTCGCCTGTCACTGTCCAGGCACCATCTCTCTCTCTCGTGTAACATTGGGGCTAGGTGCTCTGGGAACGTGTGTGGAGGATCATCGCCACCTGCCAAGGGTGGAGCCCTGGGCTGTGCGAGCCTTTATTACTGTCCTTTGGCCAGGGCTTGTTTGGGTCCAAGATTGTAAACAGTGTTCTCATGCAGATGCCCTTCTGCATGCAAACGCCTGTGGCTGAAGAATGAGAAATCCCCGCCCCCATGGGGATGCAGGAGCACTGGACTGTTTCCTCTCTCAGCCAGGTTTTAGCCCCCCTGAGCTGCACCTGTGTCCCTGGGCTGTTGTACCACAATGGTTTCCTGTGGTGTCCTTTCGTGGCAGGGACGTGGCAGGCAACCCTGCTAAGACTTGGTTCGTTTGCTCATCCTATCATCCTATGGCCTTTCCCCCAGCCACGCCTCCTGATCACCTTTGGGCTGCTCTGGTTGGTTCCTGCCATGGCTGTGTGGAGCACATAGACTGCTGTCCTCTGCTGGCTCTTCTGGCTTTCCAGCTCTGCCTTCAAGCATTAGACTGCCCTCTCTCTGCCACCATCCTCAGTCACTTCTCAACCCAAGCCTGGGGCCCAGGCAGTCCCCCCCACCTCACCCCTGTGGATCTTTCCAGTGGCTCTGAGGCTCCGTCATTGAATCTTGCTCACACTCTCCTGTGTACAGCCATTCTCTGAATGAAAATTGGGGGCCACAGTTCTCAGGGATCCCCTGGTACTGATTGTGCATCCTGGCCTTGCCACATGCCGTGGAGCTGGGGCAGTCATAATCCCAAGCCTCAGCTTTCCCATTTGGTATCAGTGGGGCCAGCAGTTTGGTGAAAAGCCCCTGACGCCTGGTGCTGACTTAGACTCCTCTTCTTCCTTTCTGGTGCTTTTTGCTGACCCGCCTGCATCTGTACTTGCTACTTACTGCTGCCTCTGGGGAGCCTGGAGTTGGGGACTAATCTCCTTGGTAACCAGTAGAGTAATTGTAGGGTTTTTTTTTTTTAACCGTGGAGGACCTCATGGAGGCTTTCTGATAGATTGGAAGCTACTGAGAGGGGCTGGGGAGATAGCTCAGTAGAATAAGCACTTGCCTGGCAAGCGTGGGGCCTGAGTTCATTCCCCAGTTCCACAAAAAAAAAAAAAAAAAAATCCAGTAAGAACAACATTCTACCGAGAACTAGAAACAAAGGAGAGTTTGAAAGGCAACGTGGGTGTGTGTCTGGGACTCTTGGTGTTGGGTGAATACCGGGGACTCCTCTCTGGGATGAGGCAGGTGGTATAAACTGGGTGGTGTTGCTGGTACCTTTTATCCCCTGGTGGCACTTCTGGGATCAGTTCCTGTGGCAAAAGGAGGCCTGCTAGGTGGGCTTGATCTCACCCCAGGCACTTGTTAGAGGCTGCAAACTCTTTCCCCCTGATGCTGGAGACAGAAGTGAGAGCCAGGCCATGTGTGAAAAGGATTTGGTCTGGCGTGGCGATGCGGGCACAGATGCTGAGTGACAAGGCACCTGCAGCAATGTGACAGATGGCAGAGAGATGGGGACTTCAGCCACATTCAGCCCCATGGGCACTGAGTATGACCAGTGACCAAGATAGAGGTGGAGGCAGAGCATCCTCGAAGGCCCTGTGGACACCTGCCTAGGAACCCACCAGCTAGGTCCACTGACATTTTTTACCTCAAGGGCTGGAACAGAGCAGTGTGTGTTGCTTTGCACTGCTCAGTGTGGTAGTTCATTTGTTTCTCTTTTTCTTTTGGTACTGGGAATCAAACTCAGAACCTCATGCTTGCCAGGCAGGCACTGTGCCCCTGAGCTACATCCCCAGCTGTGTGCTGGTTTCTTAGGGCAGCACTAAAAACTGGTTCCAGAGTACAGAGGGTGTTGGCCGGTACTGGTCATGCCAGTTATGGTGGTTGCTGCCAATGGTCCTGGTGCAGGAGGCTTTGGGGCAGAAACCTGCTGTTTATAGATATTTCCATATTTTTTTTCTTTTTTTAAAGAGAGGCCAAAATTTAGACTATGTAAAAGATCTTTGTTTTCAGAAACATTTCTGCTGTCACCCCTCACCTAAGCATAGTCTCTGTGAGGTGGAATGTGTCCTGTGTATGCGTGGAGTGTGCCCTACATGTGTGGCATGTGAGATGGTACCTGGCCTAGAGTCTGTGGTCTTCCATGTCACATGCACAGGTGAGACTGCCTGTCTTACAGGCAACAGAGGGCCTCAGGGTTTTCCTGGGGGGTCACTGGGTGAAGATAGGAGACTCCTGCTTTGGACGTGATGGGGCGTCACCCCATTCTAGTCTGCTGGCCTGACCAATCCGATATCTCGTCCCACCCATTCGATCTATTGCTGGACTCTGAGTGGCCAGCGGCTCTGCATTTGGCCTGTTGCCTTTCCACTCCAGAAGGTGGATGCTTGTAGGGGCCAAAGGTGGTTCACTCAGTGGCTCTGGCGACATCTCCTGGGTACAGATGTGGAATGGTGTAGGCGGCTGCATATGTGAGTATTGTAGTACAGAGAGAGTTGTTGCTTTTTTTTTTTTTTTTTTAGATTTTTTTTTTTTTTGACCAGGGTTCGAACTCACGACCTTGCACTTGCCCAGCAGGCACTTGTGCCTCGGAGCTATTTCCCCAGGCCCTTTTTAGAATTTTTTATTTTATTTATTTATTTTTTTCTTGTTTCAGAACTTTTGTTTGTTTATTTATTTTTATGGCGGGTGCAGCTTGCCCTGAGGGCAGGGCTGGCAGCACATGGTGGGATCAAGCCATGGTCCCTGAAGCCACCTAAGCTTTCCCAAGCAGGCACTTTAGACCACTGAGCTGTCTTGCCGGGCCCCAGAGTTGTTGCTTTCTGGGAGCAACCTTTCAGGACTGGGTTCTGGCTGCTTTCCTGTCCCTATTCCTGTCCTGACCATTTAGTCTGTGCGGTCCTTTCTGTCCCCCCAGGCACCTGCATCTAGCCTGTGTGTGCCACCTACAGGCAGGGAGGGGCCGCCAGCTCCTGGGGAGGCCTTGGCAAGGCTCCGGCTCCTCCATTCTCACCTGCTGTCTGTCTGGGGCTGGAAGAAGCAAGCCTCCCTCCCTTTCCTCTCCTAGGGGCTGCCCGCACTCATGCCTTCCCGGTATCGCCTGTTTTCAGCATTGGCCTGGCCTGTATCTCCAGTGATGCTGATCTGTGGGGATCGCATTCAGGTTACCTGGCAGGGACACTGTGCCATGCTAGGTGTGGGACTCCCTAGATGATGCTGATAATGTTCATGAAGCAACGGGAGGAAACTTGAGAACCCTTAAGGCCCGTGTTCCCAGGGAGGCTCGGGTCACAGGCTGGAGTCCTGGGCTGGGCAGGTCAGATGTGGCCAGCATTTGTACATTTTCAGTTCATTGCCGGGCGCCATCACGGTCAGCTCACTGACTTCCTTTCTTCGGTTGTGACCCTCTTTCCATGACAAATGAGCTGAATGTGGGTCACCCTGACCCATTTCCATCTCAAATTCAAAATTAAGATAGAAACGTAGGTTGCTCTGGGGCTTCAGCTGTCAGCTGGCTGAGTAGCACACCCCAACCTCGTCCTAGCTTCTGCACTGCCCTCACAGCCATGAGCTGTGTCCCCTGCCACCTTCAGGGCCATCTGCTGCAGACACCGCACCTGTGCCCACAGGCAGGTGTCGCCCTTAAGAATGGGGGAGGGTGAGGCAGTCTCTGGGCGCCACAGGGTGCGTGGCGGGCTCAGGGGCCTTGGACCGAGCGCAGAAGCAAGATCAGGCTGGGTCTGCGACGTGCCAGCCCCGGTCCTTCTGCTCCTGGGGTCCAGGAAGCCAGGCAGGCTGTTGACCCTCTTGGGGTGAAGGGAGATCAGTCTCTATACAGTACTAGCACCTGCGCAGTATTAGCACAACTCACCTGGTTGTGCAGACAGAGGCAAAAACATGTGCAAGACACCCTTGGGCATAAAGTGAAGAAGTGCTCGGCACAGGGCTGCAGCTGGTGTCTTAAGTTGGGTCGTCAGCACTATGCACACACAGGACTGTCTTCTAGACTGGGAAGTTGTGTTGGCCCAGAGCTCTCTGGGGAGCAAGTCGCTCCCACAGGACTCTTCCCAGGTGAACTGGCCGAATGGGATCTGATGACTCTTCCAGTGCCACTACTGTCCTTGCAATCCCAAGTAAAAACAATGTGTGTGATTGTGTGTGTGTGTGTGTGTGTGTGTGTGTGTGTGCGCACAGATGTGGAGTCCTATGGAAAACAATTAGGAGAAGAGGAAATAAAAGACAAGAGTGGGACAAGATGGGGAGATTGCAGGTCACCCTGTCTGTTCTTTTTTTTTTAAATTTAATTTAATTTAATTTTATTTTTTTCTTGTTTCAGAACCTTTGTTTGTTTATTCACTCGTTTTTATGGCCAGCTCAGCCCGCCCCAACGGCAGGGCTGGCGCAGCATGTGGTGCCGGGGATCAAACCGCGGCCCCTGAAGCCGCCCAAGCTTTCCCAAGCAGGTGTTTTAGACCACTGAGCCATCCCGCCGGGCCCCACCCTATCTGTTCTTGTATAGCGTTTGGTTCTGCTGAAACTTCAGATTTCTCTTTGATGTGCTTTTTTCCCCTTCATTCTACCTTTTCTTTTGTGGGACTGGGGTTTGAACTCATGACCTTGCACTTGCCAGGCTCGCACTTGTGCTACAGAGCTATCTCCCCAGCCCCTTCCTCTTCATTCTAAACTGCACTCTTAACCTTTTTTGGAATCATAGATTCTTTTAAGAATCTACTGAGCCTCTCCGAAAATTGCGTATGAGAACCTACATATAGTTTTTGGGACCATTCTAGTGTTAGTGGTTTCTTAGGTCCCCATTCAAATGGCCTGCTTTTGACCACAGCCCATGGTCTAAATGACAGCTTGAACATCTAGTGAGGAATGGCTGGCTCTGCCAGGCCAGGCTGCCTATAGGAACAGCGGCGGCCCTGTGGGTTTCCAGGAGATAAGAGGCGTCAACACAAGAGGAATCGTCAGGCGGAGCAGGAGGGGAAGTAGTAGATCCCACCGCGATTAGGTAAGTGAGGGTGGAGGTGGGGATGCGCTGGCTGGCAGGCAGCAAGGCTGGGGAGCTCCAGGCCGAGAGTGTCAGGGTGTGCCCTGCGACACAGCAGACTATCAATGGCGGGCAGCAAGGGGCACTTGTGCGGTGGACAAGCCTAGCCAGTGGGAGTCACTGGAAAACTGCCTCCTGGGACTAGGGAGGGACCCATCCCATCAAGGATCGGCCCTGGCAAATTCCCTGGCCTCTCCTGGTATTAGAGAGATCTGAGTGAGGACTTGGCTGCGTCTTGGAGACCCTGGGTTCTCCTCAGAGGTGGCTGCAGGGCTCTTGCGTGGAAGCCCTTCCTAGAGCACAACTCTCCTCAGGGGCCACAGATATTTGAGCTCAGATGCAAAACACACACTCAGCAGGTTTCAGAGGAAGCCAAGTTTCCATTTTTCCCTGGAGAGACGTAGGGAGGGAGGGAAAACTGCTTTTGAAATTATTGAATAGAAAAGCTCTGACACAGAGCAGGCATCCTGCTGGCCAATAGCTCTTACAGCAGTGGAGGTTCTCATCCCTCTCAGACTGCTGCCAGCCGCCAGCTCCGCTCGGAGAGTAGGCGGGAAGGTGTCCTCCCTCTGTCAACACAGTGCTCTTTCCTGACCTGCTCCTGAGGCCTTCTCTTGTTGACAAATAAAGCTGAGGCCTGGCCAAATAGCTCAGCGGATTGAAGTTCCTCCAGCAGGCATAGGGGCCAGGGGTTCGATCTCAGGGCCTGCCATGCCAACCCCGCCCTCCACCCCCTCAGGCTGCACTGAAACAGCAATTGAGACAGCGTGGAAAACTGATCACTCGATTACAGCCGAGTCCGATCTAGTAGTGAGACCCTCAGCACCCTGCGAACCCTTCCTTAAAATACAAAAATAAATAAGTAAATAAATTAATAAAGTTGGTTGGGGCCCAGTGGGATGGCTCAGTGGTCTAAAGTGCCTGCTTAGGAAAGCTTGGGCCGCTACAGGGACTGAGGTTCGATCCCCGGCACCACATGGTACGCCAGCCCTGCCCTCAGGGCAGGCTGAGCCTGCCATGAAAATAAATAAACAAACAAAAGTTCTGAAACAAGAAAAAAATATAAATAAATAAATAAATAAATAAATAAAGTTGGTTAAAGCTCCAAAGACTTTGTGCCTTTGTAAGAGAGTCAGTGGTCTGTGCAGAAGAGGGTTAGGAAGATGTCCCACGTGTCCTCTGCCACCCGCCCATGGCCACGCTGCACTGTGTGGACAAAGGTGGTAATGTTCCAGGATATTTCTGTGCAGAGGGACAGTCCCCAGGGTTAGCTCTGGGGGCTCCTTTGAGACTCTGTCCACAGGTGAGGGTGCCTGGGGCTTGGCACACACAGCACGCTTCCTTGCAGGCCCTGTGTCCCCTGCTTTCTGTTTCACTCTGGCTGTGGCCCTAGAGTAATGTGGGCCCTGTATGTTCTAAGTACCTTTGCTTCATTCTCCACAGCGTGCTTTTCTGTAAGGTCACTTGAAGTTGCTGAGCTTCTGTGCTTCTTGCCTTAGAAGCAGGGGGCTTAGTGTT
>PVJA010050035.1:0-13441 GCA_004027025.1 Myocastor coypus | reverse complement strand
TTTTTTTTTTTTTTTTTTTTTTGTCTTTTTGAGACAGGGTCTCACTATGCAGTTGAGGCTGGCCTTGAGCTCACTTTTGTAGCCCAGGCTGGTCTTGAACTTGCACTGATCCTCCTGCCTCAGCCTCCCCAGTGCTGGGATTACAGGCGTGAGCCACCACGCCCGGCTCACCATGCATGCTTTTTAATTAGTTGATTCTTTGAATTATTTTTTTGCATGACTGGGTGTCTGTGTAGAAAGTCTTTGCCTATGCCTATGTCTTCAAGATTTTTACCTACTTTATTTTCCCAGCAGTGCTTGTTTTAACTGTTAGTTCTTTGATCTATTTCAATTGTATGTTACCAAAAGTTGAGAGATGTGGATCTAGATTCATTCTTCTGCAGGTGAATAACCAGCTTTCCCACAACCATTTGCTAAAGAAGCTCTCTCTTTCCTTCAGCATGTTTTTGGCTCCTTTGTTAAAAGTCAGACAGCTGAATGTGCCTGGGTTTGTTTCTGCCTCCTCAGTTCTGTTCTGTTCCACTGATCCTCACATCTGTTTGTGTGTGTGTGTGTGTGTGTGTGTGTGTGTGTGCCAGTTCTGTGCTGTTTTGGTCACTGTGGCTCTATAAAATAACTTGAAATCTGGGACTGTGATGTCTGCTGCTTTGCTTTTGTTACCCAGGGTTGCTTTTGCTATTCTGAGTCTCTTCTGGCTCCATATGAGATTTAAGATTGTTTTCCCTACTTCTGTAAAGAATGCTGTTGGTATTTTGGTTGGAACTGCATTACATCTATGTATCCTTTTTAAAAATGTATTTAGTAATGGGTGTACAGGGTCTCACTACATGTAGTGATCCTTCTGTTTATCTGCCTCCCAAGCCCTGCGATTAGAAGTGCACGCCATCATGCCCACCTCTATTTTCATTTTTTTGAGCAGTCTCAGTCACCTTTTCAATGCGTCCCAGGCATAGGGCTGGTGCAGCATGTTGGGGATCAAACCCCATTTCCTGCATCTGTTTGAGCAGGTGCTTTAATCTGCTGAGCCCCTATGTATCATTTTGGATAATAGGACCATTTTGGCAATATTGTCTTTGCCTATCTTTCCATTTCCTAATGTCTTCAAAATTTTTTTTTTTCTGAGTATTGTAGTTTTCATTACTATGATCTTTTACTTCCTTGGTTAGATTAATCCCTAGTGTATTTATTCTTGTTCTTTGATTGTTTCTACCCACTGCAAATGAGATTGTTCCCCAATTTCTTTCTTGGTGGGCTTATTATTGATGTATAGGAATGCTATTGATTTTTATGTATCAATGTTGTATCCTGCTACTTTGCAGATTTTTTTTTTTTTTTAATCAGTTCTAGGATCCCCCCATGGATTTGATTTGGGTCTTTTGCATCTTCTCAAACAGCTCATCTTGAAGCAGAGTACCTGACTGTGACGTAGGTCAGAATGGAGAATGAAAGGGCCTGTCCTGGATCCTGAGCATTCCACTCTGAGTGCAGGAGCAGAGAACTCAAGTGTCAAACTATCTGTGAACCTGCACCTGCAACACATTCCTGAAAAATCAGTTGCAGAAGCTTGGTTTGCCGTTTTGTATTTTTGGACAACTCTCTTCCTACTGCATATCAGAGCAGACTTGAATTTTTGTCAGGTGCAGAGGTAAGTTAATGTTGGAGTGCTGAGGTGAATTTGCCAGGGGAATGTCTGAATCCAGCTGAAGGGAGTACGTGGATCCAGAACTTGAGGGACGTGGGCTGCAAACTGTGCACGTATGAAAACCCTACAAAAAGGAGGTCGTACACCAAGATTGAGTCGCAGTTGAATGTACGCATCATAAACAGCTCACAGTGTCTGTTGTATTCACAGCTTGGTGTCCACTTCCTAGATGTGTGACTGGCATCTCTTGTTTCAGAGTGAACTGTAGAAATCAAACACTGAACACAGATTTAAACACTCTTATTTCCTAAATGAAGTAAGGCGCCCTCCCTTCAGTGTTGTCAGTAGGTTTAAGAAAGTAGTGTGCTACTAACATGTTTTGACACCGTCACACTGTTATTTCTTATTAAATTAGATAAAAAAAAATAATAAATAAAAAGATACTCTAGCCTAGCAAAAACTAGGGACGCGGCCAGTACGCCCCGCACAGCAATGAAAACAAACAAACAAACAAAGCAAAACCAAACAAAACAAAAGAGGAAGGCACCGCGCCGCTGGGAAGGAGGCCGGGCGCCTGCCGCCCCTCCCCCGACGCTTCGGGGCCCTCGGCGGTGTGCGCAGGCGCAGGCTGAGTCCTAGCGTCTTAAGGGCGGATCGCACAGTCCCCGTTTTCCTCGAGTGTGGTGTAGCGAGCCAAGGTAAGGATTGTATCTGAGGAAAATAACGTGGTCACAGCACTTTTTGGAACTTACCCCTTCTTACCGGCCGGGCTTTCTAACGAGGCCCCTTTCGGTGGGGTGAAGAAGCATTGTTTTAGACAACGTGGTGGCCAAATACAAAATGATCTCTTGTCTACCTGGCTTTATTTTAAATCTGAAAGTAGTATGATTGAGGGGACAACGCAGTACTGCAGAGCAGACTTAGTGGAACGGATGCCAGCCAGCCAGAGACCCCAGAGGTCCCCAGGTGCCGACTTGCATAACTAACCGCTGTAGAAAGCACGCCTGGCGTCTGCAGCCTAACGTGCACTTTGCTCTTTGCGCTGTGTATTGGTGTCAGGATGAATCACCAGTGTTTAAAAGTGAGAGTTTATGTGCACGTAATGAGTTTATTCAGACAAATCCTAGCCACATGTTCCTACCTGGTCTCCTGGACTGTTTACAGTCCCCCCTTTGCCACAGCCTTTTGGTTCCCTGACAGATGTCCTGCGTCCTTAGTTACCCTGTGCCTGACATCTGCTCCACTGGGTGGTATAAGAGTATTTACCAAAATAGCTCAGAGTCCCAAACAGCTGGGTCTGTGCTTTGTGTTTAAGATGTTACTTATTCCAACTTATTTTGTCAAGGTGTTTTTCTTTTGGAACAAATCTTTCAGTCTCATCTTGGCAAAGTTGAGTCATAAGCAATATTTATAGAAAGAGATCTGGGATGTTTGAGTTAATATCCTTTTATTACACTTAAATTCATAAATTCCCTTTTTCTTGAAAGGAAAAGTGTCTTGATTGCCTTCGTTCATGAGACAACAGGGTTTTGATTTGTTCTGTTCAAAGAAAGCAGTTTAACATGTTGCACTAGCTAGTCTTGAACTTCTAAGTCCAACAGACCCTTGTGTCCCAATTTCCCCAGGAGCTAGAACTACAGGTATGTGCCACCAAACCTAATCAAGGTAGGACAAGCTTTAATGAAATAAGGTAGTTGGGTAATTTGTCAACCTCACAAATGTTGACTAGACTTTATAAAAGTGAAGACCATGCTTAGCCCAATAACTGCTGTGTTTCATCAGTAAAATACAAACTTTCTGAAGATGTGGCACTTTGCCTTTGTGTGTGTGTGTGTGTGTGTGTGTGTGTAACTGAGGATTAAACTCAGGTCCTTGCGCTTGCCAGGCAAGCGTTTATTCTACTGAGCAATCTCCCCAGCCCCAACTTTGCCTATTTTGGACCCTTATTTTGTTGAAAAATTACCTTATATTTTGTTCAACCATTTGCCAAGAATACCTGGTTGGAGGTTAATGATTTGTTCCACAGATAAAAGGACTTCAAAGGTATACCTTACTTTGTAAGATGTGACTGAAATAAATGTTGAATGTTCAAATTTTAAAAAATGTATTACAATAAAATACAAGTTGTCATTAGTTCCCCCCAAATACTTTCCCACATTTTGTGAGGCATTCTCCTGCCTCACAAAACAGCAAAACCCCAGGCCTCACACATGCTTGGCAAATGCCCTACCACTCAGACCTGCTTGTGTGTTGTTTTAAGTTGCTAAAAAGGATTTCCTGGGCTGGGGAGATAGCTTGGCTATCTAAGCACCTGCCTTGAAAGTGCAAAGACCTGAGTTCAATCCCTTATACTGCATGTCATGCTGGCCCTGGAACCAGGTGTGGTGGTACATGCCTGTAATCCCACTGCTGGGGAGGCTGGGAGGATCACAACTAGTTTGAGCTGCATAATGAGATCCTGTATTAAATAAATGAATGAATGAATGAATAAATAAATAAATAAATAAATAAATATGACTTTGTTATGGAACGACACCAGAAGATTGGTGCACCAGAGCTTTCAGCCAAAATGATCTTGTACTTGTGAACTGTCAGACATAGGGCCTATGCTACAATATTTTTTATTGTGTGGTAAGATCTGGAAATGCTGGCTATACTTGGAGTTTTCAGTGTTGCTTTTGTTTTTAGAGTTCCAGAGATTCTGGTGGGGACCAAGTGAGAGACAGCCATCTTCTTTCCCCAACGAGGAGCAGCCTTACCCTTGGCACTTCCAGCAGGCCTACACGTTGCAAAAGGACCAATGGCTTTAAGCCTCCATTGGAAGCGCTGGGGTTTCCTGCAGGCTGTAACAAGCAGTAGCTTCTTCTCATCTCCCTGGAGCCACTGTCCCTGCAGAGGAAGGGGAAGCTTTTTGGACCCTGAGATGAGAGTCTTCTTGGAGGAGAATACCCAGGTCACCAGCAGTGGCAGCCTCACCCCAGAAATCCGGCTGCGGCTTTTGACCCCCAAATGCAAGTTTTGGTGGGAGAGAGCTGACCTGTGGCCCTACGGTGATCCTTACTGGGCGATCTACTGGCCAGGAGGTCAAGCCCTGTCTAGGTACTGTCCTATTGGTTGGAAACCCTTAAGGCTAACATAAATCCTTTTCTCCTTTCAGCATCTCCTACTTGCATTCTCCTGCCTCACAAAACAGCAAAACCCCAGAGTCATGGAGACCTGCTCATAGTTTTAGCATTACATTGTGCTATAATCAATATGCTGTACCTTTTGAAGGTTCTTGAGGCCAGTATTTGATTCATCCTGTGTACACCTGCCTGTGGTTTAGGAGGTAGCTGCGGAGAAGACTAAGTGGTCTCCTCCAGAAAAGCTTCCTAGATACGGTAATCACACTTACCCAGGTGGCTGAGGCAGGAGGACTGTGAGCTTGAAGTGAGAATCACTTGAGAATCTGTCTCAAAATTGAAAAAGGGGTGGGGATGTGTCTCAGTGGTACGGCACTCACCTGGAAAGATAGGGCTTGGGTTTAATGTCCAGTTCTGCAAAACTGAAAATTTAAAAATTTCCTTTCTATCCCAAAGTCTTCTAATTCCCTTCCCTCCATTTCCCTCAACATATTAGGGATTACACCCAGGGCATGTATACTAACCTATGTCCTCAGACTCTTTTTCAATTTTGTATATATATATATATATATATATATATATATATATATATATATATATATCTTTTATCTATTTATTTATTTTTAATTTTTTTTCTTGTTTCAGAACTTTTGTTTGGTTATTTACTTATTTTTATGGCTGGCTCAGCCTGCCCTCAGGGCCGGGCTGGAGCAGCATATGGTGCCGGGGATCGAACCGTGGTCCCTGCAGCTGCCTGAGCTTTCCTAAGCAGGCGCTTTAGACCACTGAGCCATCCTGCCAGGCCCACTTTTTCAGTTTTAAGACTGTTGCTGAGTTGTCCCAGCTGTCCTCAAACCTGTGGTTCTCCTGCTTCTGCCTTGCAGTGTGCTGGGATTACAGGTACATAATGCTGTGCCCAGCTTGTTTTCTGATTTGCAGATGTTTAGCCATATATAAATTTTTGTATAAATATATCAAATACATATTTATATGTATTTTTTATTTTGTTGCATACTTTCACCTCCTTACCAAAGTTTATTAATACATTTCCCCAGTCATAGATCTCTCCTTGAGAGAAATTGTCAGGCCTGCTCTCAAAACATTGGAGAGCTATGAAGAGGATCCAGAAGTCGTACAGTGCACTTGGGACCTGGAGCATGGCCCTCACTGAGTTCCCAGATGGCACCTACAGACCCATTCTGCCTGCCATCCTACTTCAATCCTGTGGTTGTCACCCTCCCCTCAGAATTGCCCCTTCTCCATGGAACCAGAAGTGTGAGGGGGGCCCCTCAAGGCTTCATTCTCCTCTAGTGGGCCACAGAGTGAGACCTTGTCTCAAAGTAACTTAACAAAAGACCGAGATGTAGCTTATTGGTAGAGTGTCCCTGAGCTTCGTGTAGAATACCACCAAACAAGAAAACATAACGAAACAAACCAAGGGGGAAGAACTACTCTGTGGCTCGTAATCAGAAGCAGATATTAAGTTTAGATCTAGTTTACTTAGTCCTGAATGTAGCAGTAGTTGTCAGTGTTTAGTAGTTTCTGGATTATTGTTTGATTGTCAAGGACTTTTATTTTTAATTTTGGGACTCAAACCAAGGGCTTCATGCATACTAAGCAAGTCCTTTGTCACTGAGCTACTCATCTAGCCCTGCTCTTTTGTTTTTGAGATTGTTGTGAAGCCAGGCATGGTGGCACAGGCCTATAGTCCCAGCGCTGTGGGAAGCTGAGGCAGGAAGATTGAAAGTTCAAGCTCACTCGGGGCAGCATAGCCACTTAGTAAAACCCTGTCTCAAAAATAGAAGAAGGAAGAATCAAGAAAGAAAGAAAGAAAGAAAGAAAGAAAGAAAGAAAGAAAGAAAGAAAAAGAAAAAGGGAGTGGTGTGCTGTAGCCAGTGCAGATATCCTGGATTCAATCCCTACTGCTCCAAAATAAACAAGCAAAAAAGCTGAAGCACATGATTTGTATGGGGCTGCTCTTTCAGCTGCTGAACAGGGTGACAGGGTTCCCTTCTCTGCCACCTCGGCGACACTTGGAAGATTGGTATTTGTTTCACTGTGGTACTGGACACATCTGCAAACTGGAACCAAGTTCTTCTGCCAAGTCCTATCTCTGCCCCTTAGTCCATATGGTTTTTTTGATACCCTTTACTGACCTTTCCCTATGTGTCTGCAACATGCCTTGTCCTTTCTTTCCTTCTAATTCAGGTACCTTTTGGATAATCCAGATGTTGTGTGGGGAAAGTCTGTGTTAGACCTCGGGAGTGGATGTGGAGCTACAGCAATTGTGGCCCAAATGAGTGGGGCATCCAGGATCTTGGCCAATGACATAGACCCTGGTGAGAATTTCATATTTAAAAATGTATGTGACACTCAACTTCTTGTTTTCTGAGGACGAATATGTACAGATGCTTAGTGTGATTGTTTATAGCTGTGTGTGCTTTGTAATCTGCTATTGTGAGCTTTTATCTGTGTCCCACATCATCTTTGGGAGTCATTATTGGAGGCCTGAATGGATAGATGCCCTTTTCCTGGAAAGGTTCCTAATGGTATCTGCTGAGCCTCCTGGAGGAACATCAACCTGGGAATATTTATGTTAGTTTCTGAGTTAAGGGATTCCCTGAAATGTAGAAATAGTGTTTAATTGACCCAAATCCCAAGTGAGACCAGGCCTGCATCTTTGGGGCAGATTTTTGTTCATTAGCACGCAAGTTGGAGCAGAAAGACTCTCTCATTTTCTTCTGGTCCACACTTTCAGTGGGGTACAACCCTCAAGAGTGCTTGCGTCATGGGGAGGCTTCTGTTCTAACTTGTTGCTTCCTTAAATCCAGGCTTATTTCCTGGTCCACAGTAAAAATAAATAAACAAATAGACAAAAACCTATCACCAACAAAAAATCCATAAACATTGGTAAGTATTGTTACCAGTAAATGTTCTAAAGCCCAACATTTCCAGGTATTCTGTTTTTTTTTTTTTTTGTTTTTTTTTTTTTCAAAACTACCTAGTCATATATTTGGAGATTGCAACATATAATTTATACTGGCATAAGATTTAGATTTCTTCACCCAAAAAAGACCGTGTTTAACAAAAAGGAAGTTAATATGGTTAAGTTTTTTAAATTTTTTAAGTTGATCCAGCTAGATAGCTCAGCAGTTTAAAGCTCCTGCTTAGGCAAGCATAGACAAGCTTAGGCAAGTGCAGGGACTGCAGTTCCAGTTTGATGCCCTGTACCACATGCTATGCCAGCCTGGCCTGAGCTGGCTATAGAGTCCAGGGGCACAGTGGTATAGGCCTGTCATCCCGGCACTGGGGAGGCTGAAAACAAGAGGCTCGTCATGAGTCTGAACTGCATAGTGAGACCCTGTAACCACCAAATACAATTTTTAAGGAAATCATTTAAGTTAATCAGTGGGGGATTAAAACAACCTATGGCAAATGCTAATGTACCAATTTATTGTATGCTTTTGTAAAGTTGCAGGAATGGCTATCACACTGAACTGTGAATTGAATCACCTTAGTCCTGTTCCCATTTTAACCAAAAATATTCTAAATCTGGAACAAGATCAATGGGACCTTGTTGTCCTTGGAGATATGCTTTATGATGAAGCCATGGCTGACAGTCTTCACGAGTGGCTGAAGAAGTACGTTCAGACCTTTGGCACTCAAGTACTCATCGGTGATCCTGGGCGCTCCCCATGCAGTGGGCACAGCATTTGGCATGAATTGCACAAAGTAGCAGAATACTCCCTCCCAGAGGCCACCAGGCAGCAGAACAATGGGCTGACAACAAGTGCTGTGTGGGACTTCCAGCCTTGAGTTGTCAAGGTGCTTTTAAGTATGGATGCAGCTCTCTTTGGATTTAATCCTCCAAAATATGCTCCATAGGATATGCTCTCCCATTCAGTGGCAAATCTTGCTTCTGAAATATAAAAGTTTAAAGTTTTGTCACTCAACTGTTTTCACATAACTAGTCCTGCATTTCTAAGAATACCAGTTGTACAAATCTGTCTGCAAATTTTTGTCTAGTTTTACTGCTGTAGGGATATGATTATGGAAAGCTGTAAGCAGTGGTGGAAGCATGTCATTCAAGTAGTGAGGAGGAGTAGACATTGTTGCAGAATCTGTCTCTAGTTGAGGACACTTGCGGTATATCTCCCCCACCCCCTTTGGTACTGGGAGTAAAGCCAGGTCTTCATGGGTGCTAGGCAAGGGCTGTACTGCTGACCTACATCCCACACCCGTGATATGTCCTTGAATTAAACAAATACAAGATATAGCATATTGGGTTGTTTTGCACAGTACTGGAGATTGAACTCAGGACCTTATTACTAAGCTACATCTCAGGTACATCCTCCCTCTTTTTTTTTTCTCTCAGATGGGATCTCACTGAGACACTATATTGGCTCAACGTGTGATCCCCTTGTCTCAGCCTCCCAGAGTACTAAGATTATAGCTATGCACCAATATGCCAGACAGAATACTGCTAGTTTTTTTTTTTTTTAATATGGTATACAATATTTAAGAGTGTGAGACAACTCTCACTTTGTAGCTGAGATTTTAGGTTGATTAAGTTTTCTAAGTTTTAATTTCTTTATATATATATAATAGAAATGAAATTTGGAGGGATCTCTATTCTATTAAATTAACATGTAAGGTATCTAAGTGAGTATTTGGTACATGATAGGCCTCAGCTAACAGCCCTAACTGCAAAAGGTCGTAGAGGTCAGGAAGTACCTGCATATAAAAGGCGTTCACATGTTTTAGCTGCTACTCATTATTATTACATGATTCCTTTATTGTAAAACTCCACCACTGCTCCTTGTGGTTGCAGAGTAAAGTCCATGCAAAGTGCCATTAAAGCTCTCTCCAGCTGGACCCTGAGTCCTGCAGCACTAAGTACTTGCCCCTCACCCACCCAAATTTCACAGCGCCTGTTCCCCATGCTCTCCTGCCTCAGCGCCTTTGCTCATGCTCTTTCCTCTGTGAGGAACTGCCCCAGTCTCACTACTTCTTGGGGCTGCCCTGCTGCACCCCTCCCCCTACATGCACCCTCATGGCTCAGTTTAAGTTCAGGCTCTTCTAGAGCAGGCTGGAATCCATGCTGCCCTCTGCACCACCATAGCACTTCATATTGTGATAAGTGTACATTTTATCCTAATTACAGAAATGTACAACCATGCCTTTCTTTCCCACCATGTTCTGCATATCTAAGCACATTCCTAAGCCCCTGACCCAGTTTCTCATAAATAGAAGCCCAAGGAAATTATTTGGTAGGATTTTTCATTTGAGGAAAATAATTTAAGCAGGTCATACCTGAAATAGAATATTTCCTCAGAAAACACTTAACTAACCTCTAATTTGCTTGCATCTGCTCAAGAGACCATGTGGTCTGTAGAGATGAATGGAGTGGGGGGGTTCCTACCCAGTAGTTGGGATTACTTATACCAGTTTTGATGAACCGATGGTGTACATATGGCAGCCGACTGCTTGTTGCCATTGAAAGCCCTAAAAGGTTTGCCATCACTGACTTATGCTACACGGTATAGTCAATATTTGTGAATTGTGCAAAGCTAAAATTTATTTGCAACTCCAAAGCACAGCTCAAGGTGCTTTTGTGGTCATTCCTGGATGTGTAAAGTGGCAAAAAACCAGAGTTGCCTGGTAAGTGTTCCTGCTGAGGAGGAACAGGCCGGGCTCTGCTGTCTTGTTTCAGCTCTGCCCTAACAAAGTGTCCTTTCCATTAGTGTCCTTGCCATGTTTTCACATTTTTGTGCTTTTATTGAAGACTTTGTTGTTTAAAATGATCCTTAAGCAAAGATCTGGATGTGATGGCACATCCCTGTAATCCCACCATTACAGAAGGATGGCCACAAGCCAAGGCTGGCCTGGGGGACATAGTAAGTCCTGAACCAAATAGTGAGACCCTTTCTCCAAAAAACAGACAAACAGACAAACAAACAAACAAACAAAAAACAATAAGATGTCCCCCAAGCATTAAGCAGAAGGGCTTGTTTTAGGTCCTGAGTTAAGAAGGATCTGAGAAAATTCAGGGTCAAGTCATTTAGGCCTGTGTTATATACAGTGTGGTTGGTCCTGAGGTCAACATTAATTATTCTATCTTCGTAGCTTTTCTCATTCCTGAGACCACATATTCAATGCCCAAAATTAAGGAATGACAGGTCGATTTGGCTCACAGTCTGTGGAGATTTCAGTCCATAATCAGTTGCCTTCAAGGCAGGGTGGCATGGCAGAGGGACAACAGCTCATAGATACAATAGAAGACAGCAGAAGCAACAAGAGCAAATAGAGAAGAAACCTGTTCTTCCCTTCCATTGTATGCAGGCTACTTGCCCTAGGATGGACGTAGCACTCACTCCACTAATCCCAATGCTACACAGTGAGCCAATTACAAATTCTGTGATTCAGCAGCTTCAGAAAAGCCTGCCCCTTATAACCACATGAGACTTTGGAGAGACATCCAGACACAAACTATAGCAGTGTCTGAACTTACATGCACAGAAAAGAAGGCTATGTGTTGATCATTGGATATAAAGGTTGTGAAAAGAGCTGAAAGCAGCCTAACTCTGTATGCCCCCTAGGAAAAGTAATTCAGAGTTGACAGTGATTCTGTACCCTAAAATCACCAGAAAACATAAGAATCAACTGAACACATCAGATAAACCATGCAAGCACCCATTCATATACTTATCTTCTTCAGTTCTATTTTCTGCAAGTGTAGTTTGGCTGCAAAGTAAGGAAACAAAAATTGCCTACTACTGGGGCTTGGGATTTGGCTCAGCAGTAGAATGCTTGCCTAGCAAGCTGGAAGCCCTGGTTTAGTTCTCGGCACCAAAAAAAAAAAAAAAAAAAGGAATAAACTTCCCCTAAAATTGCCTACTATAGGCAGAAACACTTTGGAATCACTCACCGTCTTAAAAGAGCTTCCTGCTCTCTTGGCTGCCAAGGAGAAGAAAGACAAGCAGTCAGCAGAGCAGGAATGTGTGTTTCACTGGAGGAGGGTCACTATTATCTCTTTTGAGAAATCTACTATTCTAAGGCTACCTTATACATACTGCCTCATTCTTGCTGTTTTAACTATTTCAATTTAGGTAAAAGGCCTTGGGAGTATTTTGTGCAAAGCCTTGGGCAAGATCACTGTAGACCACTGTTTCTATTCAGCTTGACCTGACTATAGCTATGTTGGTTATAACCACTATTTAGTTCTTTGGGTCACCTCAACTCAAATTCCAAACTCTATAGGATAAACAAAGGCGTTAAGGTAGCCATGCATTTCTTGCCATCCATTGATATCAAGAGTTTCTGGCTTCTGACATATGAACAATTTTATCATTTGCAATGCTAGGAAACAAACTCTTGGTCCTATGTATGCTGGATAGATGTTTTACCGTTGAGTCACAGCTCCAGCCCACAAATATTTTGAGAAAGCCCCTGTACATTGCAGTTATACATGCCCCATCTTTGCTTAAATTAACATATAATCCCATTCTTCCTGCCTCAGATTGTAGAGATCTTCATATTTTACTGTTACCCAACATGAGCTTCTATCAGAAACTCAAAATAAATTTATTATGTAATAAATAAATTGTATTATGCAATCCTGGATTCTTTTCTGTCTCATTCTTTATATTCTTGGAACATTCTTCTATTGACAGCTGGTTCTTATATATTAGGTTTTTTTTTTTTTTTTTAACAACCTATAAACAACCCCAAGTCTCATTTTTCTAAGTAAATTATGTATTATGTAATCTAAAAATTTATAAGGATAAAAAATTGTAAGGATAAGACAATTTAAATAACACCAAAATAATCCTAAACTTTTGAAAATACCCCAGAAATCACATTTTCCTTGCCAGAAGTTAACCTTGAGGAGAAAATGCCTTCTGGACATTGGTGTATAGCTGTTTCCCCATTCATGACAAATTTACTGCCAACATCCTATTAAATCAGGAGAAATGGAAAGCTTTCCCTCTCAATAATGAACAAGACAAGAATGCTCTTTATCACTGTTAGGATGTTATCTGGGTCTGTGTTACACTAAGTCAAAGAAGGAAATCAAGACCACAGAAGGTAGAAAGGAGAAGAGAGAAATAGCTTCCAACAGTCAGGAAAGGAACTGAAAATGGGTTGCCATAGGGACTCTAGCTACAAGTTTTACAAAAAAAAGACCAGGGTGCAGACTACTCTGGATTAAACTATGAATAATAAGTCAACCTAAAAAAACAAAAACAAACTTGTTTAAAGTAGAAATAGACCCATGAGGTGTCGAGGCACATATCAAGCATGTCTGCAGGTGCCTCTTGGCCTCTTTATCATCTAAGTAGTTTATTAAAAGACCAAAGTGAGAGGAGAAAACATATTTTCCAGGTAGGCAGTAGCAAAGTTGTTACAGTGATCCTCTATCTCCTTACTTGTTACTTAGCTTGTTACATTTTTGGTCAAACTAGTTTTTGTTAAGTGTTGACCCCAGGCTTCTGCTTATCTGACATTGGCCTGGTCATCTTTCCTTTGTCATGGACTTAGCACCTCTCTAGCTGTCCTTTATCATCTGTTTAATGTGTCTATTTGTAATATCACCAATCCAGTTCAATATAATACTTGAAACATTAGTCATAGCAATTGGATGAGAAAGAAATAGGGATATGTATAGGAAAAGAAG